>DVZK01000989.1:0-10378 GCA_018236665.1 Calephelis perditalis
GAATCGAACCCGAGCCTCGCGGTTGGTCGATGTCGTTAGGCGTGTACGCTAGCCACTCGACCAACGAGGCGGTCAATTTATACAGAACTATCTTCCAAAAACAGAATCGGCAAAACTACTAGCCGAGTAATCGTGTAACAGACGCGAAAAAAACTGTTTTTTATGATAATGGAAGGCAAACAAGCAGACGGATTTCCTGATGCTAAGGAATTTACACCGCCTAGAGACACCAAAGGTGTTAATAGTAAGGCAACCTGAGGCATGTTAGACCTTGAGCAAAAATAAGTTTACCGGCTACCTTACCCTCTAAACTGGAACACTTTAACGGCAAGCATTGAACGTCATAGCGGCAGGAATAGGTAAGGCGGTGGTACCAATCCGGGCGAGTCGCTGCGAAACTCCACTACCTAGTAGGATGTCACGGTGTTAGTGACGGTAAGCCTAAAGTTGAAAAGAAAATCTTCTTTTTCGGTATCGGTTAAAATGTGACTTGGTTTTTAATTTGAACATGAAGATTAAAATATAACAAGAAGGCGGAAATGCTTAAAGACATGTTACAGAATTCATCTCATAGTAGCGGTATTTGTTAATCTTACACAAACTTGCTCGGTGCTAACGCAAGCTCTTGCAAATTCCTTATATCGTAAGAAATCAACACCAACTTCCTGATGAAGAAATACAATAAAAAAAACTATCTTTACGCCCATGTCCCCGAAGAAGTAGGCAGAGGCACAACCAGGGCAACCACGACTAGCCGAATACACTAAGCCCCACAATGTGATAGGTGGCAAGCCTATCGCCAACCGGTTAAAGGTGCGCCTTGCCAGAATTGAATTGAAATTTTATAGCAGATAGCTTAGTATGATGACATATATCTCGCCTGATAAGAGTGATGTTGTAGTCAAAGACGGAACTATACCAAATCAGAAGAAGCCGATTCACTTTTTATTTGAAAAGGCTTAATTTGAAGAAGCCTGAAAATAAGTAAAATCTTTTGGTTTTACGACCTACGACCAAGTAGGGATGAAATGCATTAGTTAAATTAGACGCTTGTTCAACTAAATACTGTCTAAAATTGTTATCCTAACAATGACATGCTACTAAGTTAGACAGCGTGTTATTGGTTGAGAATCCAATTTTAGACATTTTTTAGTAAAAACATGTTTTTAACGAGTGTTTATTTTTTTAAACTCGAGGTCCGGGTTTGGTTTGTCCTGACGGGAGTAGACATTTGTGTTTTGATTATTTGAATATCCATATTTTGGGTCTGGGTGTTGATTAAATTTATTATGGTATCTATATAAGTATTTTAATGTATCAGTATTCAGTATCATAGCCTTATCACAAACAAATTATTTGTTTATTTTGGGTTTAAATTGATTCTTGTAACTTTTATTTATTTATTTGTGTTTATTTCATACCATGACAAACCTATAAAAACTTCTTAAGAATTTGAAGATGAATAAAATTGGTTTACCAACCTGAGGTTAGGTCATTAGCCTCTAAGTAAGTAAGAGTAATAACTACTACTAAGTCCCGCAATGTGATATGTGGCAAGCCTATCGGCTATCGCCAACCGGGTGTATATCCAATCTTCGGCAACGTTATTTTTATTAGAAAATTGAAAATATATATTTTCTAAGTGTTTTTGTTGCCCGACCCGGAGATCGAACCCAGGACCTCAAGAAGTCATGTCCGACGCGCGCCGGACCGCTAGATCACAGAAGCGTTTTATACAAAAAGTAATCAATTGTTGAAAATCTCATAACAATTCACAACTCTGTTACAGCGTATCGTCATCTTTTCACTATAAGAGACGGCTCGTATTCTGAACTAGAGTATGATCCGTTAAGTGTTATGCATTTCAATGATAGAGACTTCACTATGAACGGCCATGCAACAATTGAACCTGCGGTAATGTATAATTTTTAACGTAACAGCACTTGATTTGAAGTGAAAACTTTTTTAGCGGCGTTGCGCACTTTTTTTGGAATGGGTAAAAACTTCTAAACTCGCGTCAGGACACGTGATCTCATCGAAAATTCGTAAGACGGATGGAGAGTAAACAGCCGGCGCGGCGTAGGAGAGGAAGTATCCCTCTCTCTTTCTACAGTCGCATTGCATGTCTGCTTTCTCTTTTTTTAAATGTGAGACGTCAGCGAACAAGCATATAGCTTTCCTGATGTTAAGAGGTAACCGTGGCTTATGGACACCACATTGTAACGGTCGCTGTCCTGTGGCCAGGACGTTAGGCCTATTGTGCAAGTCTACCGGCTACCCTACCCTCCAGGCCGGAATATGACAGAGTCATTGTGGCGGCAGGAATAGGTGAGTCGGTTTATCCCTTCCCGGGCAAGTTGCTGCACAGCACTCTACCACCAATGGTCTTGTTAGTGATGACCTATATTTTAACCAGTGCTTGCAGTCAGAGAGACAGATGGTCTATTCTATTCATCGAACCCAGACCAACCAATGTTAATCTTTCATTTGACATACTTTGATGAACAAACGGAGCACGCCCTTTCTTATTTTATCACCAACACTTTCTTCCAGTCTCACTCTTTCTCGGATATCACTGGTACGAATGCGGTCAGCTAGCGTTACATCATAGATGTTACAAAAATTAACCTAGTGGTGGGAAATTCGTTTTTGGTGTTCAAATTTCAAAAACATACTTCAGAATTCACGAAATACAGTTTTAGTGCCGATTTATATAATTGAACAGATAAGCTGGTATACCTACATGCTGACGTTGCGCTTCATTTATTTTATACCGTCTCCTTTGAAACTTCTACTTTTGATAACAGTGTTCCAATGGCAACAGTTTTACGATTTTATTCAAATGATTATAAACTATAGATTACCTTACATTCGATAGCACCTACTATAATATTTAAATTGAATAGTTGTCCACGTCATGCTTAACATGTTAATTACTTAAGATAAAAATGCGGGTAGGGGGAGGGGAGGAGTTAATTACTTACTTATCAAACGTTAAAAAAAGTTGTTTGGCCTGCGTTAGAGGCAAGTCTGAGCTTTTGTACTGTAGGTATATATTATGTAAAGATTACAGTGATGTGTCATCTTACATCTATCTGGTAAAAAGAGTCTCCAATCATCTTTAATGTACAGCGTTAAATAAATCGTAGTTTTAATAGTTGTAATAAAAGCATTTTTGTACTTCCTTCCTCTTCTTATTCCCTCACAAAACCGAAACAGTAGGTATACTATTTATAATTGCGTAAGAGATAAAATGTAACGTATATCAAAATTTGATTTTACATGTTTGCGGTGTAAATTAAAAATATTAATTTCCTACTATTTTTTCACAGATTTCAGGATTGTTGATAAGCCCGTCTGATTCTCTATCACAATTAGATAAACTAAGATTGCGTTTAATTTTTGGACATGCTTGTAATAATCGACAAGTCGTCAATTTGATTAGAACCTGTCAAAACACATTATACAAAAACGCTGTAGCCTCTGCGCAAGATAGAGAAATGGTCAAAGATGAAAGTAACAAAACAGAAACATATAATCAGGAAATTTCAGATGACATACCAACTGACATAGATACCAATGAAGATCTAAACCAAAAAGTTGCAGAGAAAGATAAAAACGACTCAGGTTCAAATGAACAAGACCCTGCAAATGTAGAAGAAATACCAGATAAAGAGAAAGCTGAGGAAGATAAACAAGGATCAGTAAGTGTTGAAAACAAAAAAAGTAATGAGAAACCAGATGACCAAACTTTGGACACTGACAATAATATTTCCAAAGTAGGCCGAAACAGACTACCTAAAGTGTCTGTAAAAAGTAATATGCTAAGATCAAATAAGCACACACATGGCAAAAAAGATAGTCATAATAAAAACGTAGAAAAAAAATATAAAAAGTCAGTGGCTAAGAAATTGATAAAAAATAATAATTTATTAAGGAATAGTTTTGCGGAAGGTAGAAAATATTTATAAATATGGAAATCAAGACTTAATTTTTACTCTTCTGAATAAATTTCCAAAGAAATTTATATTTTTCAAATACAATATCTTAATAAACATATATCTCTTCTGTGCGTGTGTTGTTGTCATTTAACTTCGGCTAAATAGCTGTCTTTGGTTGGTATTTTGTATGTTTATTTCGGTGGGTTCATACTTCATAGATTGTTTGAAGGCACAGATCGGCTCAGAATGTTGCGCTGTTCAGTATTTCACGAAAATTAAGGCGGTACCATGAAGGGCAAACTTCATTATTATAAATAACAGGAATATTTGTAAAATGAAATAAAGTGAAAGTCAAGTAAAGTATCTTCACGCCCATATCCCCGAAGATGTAGGCAGAGGCACAACCACGACTAGCCGAAGACACTAAGTCCCACAATGTGATAGGTGGTAAGCCGTGATAGGCAACCGGGCACATATCCAATTCCGAACAACGTTTTTTTATTAGAAAATTAGAAAAACCCAATTTTCTTTCCAATATTTTTGTTGTTCGGACTCGGACCCGGGACCTCATGCAGTCAAGTCTAACAACTGAACCGCTAGACCACAGACGATAAAATAATAAAATTGCTTATAAAACGATAAATGTACTTATAGAATTTATGGAGGTTGGAATACCTCCATGAATTCTATAAGTATATTTATCGTAATAAAATTAAAAAATAAATAAGAAAGAGTCCTAAATATTAATGTTACGTTTGGTAAAATCTTCGATTTAAAAAAAGTGTAAAGTGGCTATGGATTCTCAGTCAAAACGAAATTCTTGCTATAGCAAGTATCGAGAAAAAGCTTTTCGCCTTTTCGATCTCGTTTCTATTATGTTAGATCCACCCAATTGCCGTTTACCACATACTACAAACCTATACAAACGCTTGGAGAAATTAGGTAATCCAGATGGCATCATCCACACATTTGCAAGTGTGTTAGTGTGTTTTGGAAAAGCTAACATGACATAATATGTGCAGCTGTAATCAGTTAATAACATTTGACCAAGGAATTTAAATACTGTTTAGCAAGAGCATTTGACTAAACATCTTTTAATAAAAAAAATACAAAAAAATATATGTAAACGACAAATTCGTGTAGTTCTCTTACTAGTCTGTGGACAAATTTGACAGGAAAGATGGTGGATGATTTAATGTTCAACTTCTCTTAAGATTCTTTAACGTGGTACTTTTTTCGAAGGGGGATCATGATTCGGACGGATTTGGTCCAATACAATTAAGATCCGAGAAGTATTCCCTTTAATTTATCTTGTCATTTTCAACTAACAATGCCTAGATGAAAGTGATTTATTAATGTTTAAATTATATGGTCATGATAAGATCAGGGTGACGTTTTACCTTCTGCCTACTTTCCGTAAAACGATTTCCAAGAGTTATATATTTACAATATTGCAGATCTGCTTAGCTTCCTTTAAATTAATTACTCTTTTTATTAAACACACCGGTCTGGGTGACTAGTATCACTACCCTCGGATAGTAGACTAACGGCTTGCTCGTAAAATGTCAATCTAGGTTTTCCCAGGTACTTACATATCTCTCCATACGCGTATTGTATATCTACCATTCGTCTTTTATCTGCAACTTTTAAACGTACCAACAGAGTACGGTCTGTCTCATTTCTATGCTAACACTTTCTTTTAAATCTATTTTCTCTCTAATCTCGCTGTTGGTAATATAATCGCCGCGAGTTGCTTCACAGATTTTGTGTAGCTCTCTTTTTGACTGCGTTTATACTAATTTCATGCTTTTATCGACATACCAAACTCTTGCTTAGTACAGTAAGGTTGGGACCTGGGATAAGCTCAAAATTATGCAAAGCGAGTGCTTTGACTCGAAACCTCGTTTTTTAGTAGCTTACCGTACTATCCATTCACGCTATTCCCTAAACACAAGGAGAGTCTACATCTGCGGTGTACCTTCGATCCTTGCTAAGTGCACTACCAAAATATGTAATTTATTCAGTTTTCAGTTCTACACCATCTACTAAAACTCTTGCATCTATTCTGGTTACGTTATTTTAAAATATTGTTCCTTTGGTTTTCTTCGCATTCATAAAATACACAAATCTAAAAAAAAACATTATACTACAATATACAATTCTGCTCGTGTTACGGTCGTTAATAAACGACATCGATATAAATCCTTTGAATTCAAGACAGCCCAGTAAATTTATTTTTCAGCTGAAGTTCGGGATTTTAATTCGTGAGTTCACTCCTAGACCTATAGGGTTACACTTTAAACTCGATTTCGTGTTAGTTTTAAATTGGATTCGGATATTATGTTATTTTAGGTGCTACTGGGGAACATAAAAAAACATCAATTTGTACGAAATCGGGACTCAAGAGTAACCCTATCCTTTTCTGCTTGTGGTAAATTAATTACTTCTTTAGAAACCTTGTGCAATCTCAGGTTGATCAATAAAAAAGGTTTGAAGTAAAGCTTTAATTATTCTTTATTGCTAGTTTTCCTTTTTCCTCTTTTCACATTCTTTGGCGTAAATAAAATTTATTTTCCGTACGTCTGTTGAGCTCAGACCTTGCCAGTGACCCATAGCCCAGCCATCATTCTGAAATTTAAAGTATGTAAGTAGTTACATATATGTAGTTGGAACTAACACGCTCTCCCGGTCCCTGCCTGGCAAATTTAGAACTTAAGTATAATTGTAATTCTTAAGTATATTGTATATTTGAGGTTTTTTTAAACTCTCCGTTAAACCGTTCAGATATCTGGATAAAACTTAGCTTAGCGACATAGGCTACTTTCAGGCAATTTCCCATTATACCAGTAAAATATAAATGAATAACTATTGGAAGAACGAATGAAAAACTAAAACTTTCGTATATAGCTAAACTCAAATGTAGAAAATAATTTTCTTAAAGTCCAAATAAAAAGTTTGATGATGAAGGTAAAAACACTTTATCGTAAAAAAGCGTGAGGTACTTGTTAAATATTAAATATGTTATACATATTTATACTTTTGTTTTTTAGTCTTTAACGATGACATATGCATGGTCTTCGTTACCATCGGCCCATCTGCTACTTGGTACATCGTATTATATTAAAATTGTTTAATTTCTTATTTCTGATCAATATATTTTTATAGCAGTGAATGGCAATCAAGCAGACAAATTTCCTTATGATGAAATACGCGATAAGGCGTTAAATGGGGTAACACAAAATACCAGTTAGTCAGCTTCACCGTCCCTTATGATTATGTTTGTCCGCCTTCATTCATTATTTTGTTGCGTTCTTTTAAGTCCGTGATATATCGTTAATGATAGAAATGAAAAGATGTCCAAGGCAATTTTGTTCAAAATTAAATGCTTGTGATTAATAATCTACTTGGATATGATCAATAGATGGTGTATATATGGATATCGACTAATATCGTTTTTTTTATAAAAACACCTTTACAAATAATGCATTATCTAAAACAGATATTTGTTACCATAAAAAAATATTAGGTCAACCTTAAAATATTAAATGATTTTAGGGCTTTCTGTAGATTTAAAGTGTAATAATTATGTTACTATACATTGTTTATATTTAACTCAAAACGTTTACGTTAACTTAACGTTACCTTACGTTAACTTATACGTTAACTTTAAAAAAGGAAAAATTTGGGTTTTGCCAGTTCCTGAACATTCTGATCATGATAAAGTGTCATTTTTTTAAATATTCTGTTATACTCGGTCCTTGATAAATATGTGAATTTTAAATTCAATTCGGCGTTTCAAAGTGGGCAAAAAACACATTCTAACATTCTGTTACATATATACATCGATACACATAAAGTTAATAAAGCATATTAAAAAGCAAAGAAACAGATAGATTTGTCAAAGGTAAAAATTAGCATTACAGATACCACAAATGTAAATATTTTTTTGAATACAAAGTAAAATAATTAAATAAATATTTTATACATCATAATATAAGCGATTTAGAGCGTAAACATAGTCTGCCTAAGTTAATAAGCAAGCACACCTAAAATAAACTTAATAAGTACGATAAATATTCATATCAAACAAATGCAAGTTTTCTAACAGTTAAACTGAAAGTTCATTAATGTTATCTGATTACAGTAAGTTTCTTCTGTGGCTTCATATGTTCATGATTTATAAAAAGCATAAAAACTGTTACAGGCGCTTAATAATGTTCTATTTTTAGAATAATTTGTGGCGACTATTTTTGGTAGTTTATTGTTTTATATATATTTTATAAAACTGAAAGGCAAAGAAATTGAAGGATTTCTTTAATCACAAGAAATATCCTCCAGACCGAAATACTTACTAGCGAGCATTGGACTAACATAAAACGTAGGTCACATTTGATTAAAATAGGTCAAAAAAACATGTGAAAAGGTCAAATGTCAAAACATCTCCTATTGATATGTAGTGACCCCAAACTACAAAAAAGTTCATAGGTCTATGTCCTTTTCAGCCTTCTAAGTGAATCTGTGACAATGGATTGCCTAGATGCTCACATGATAGTGAAGTCTACGTTATAACCCTTCTACACCTTTTTTTTACAATGCCCCTAAAAACTCCACTTTAAGGTCCCGATGAAGGTCTTCATTTCATGTTAATCAAAGCGCATTTGCGTACACTGTATACTCGTATTGGTTTCTTTGCTATATTCTACTAGCAATACCATAAGTTGATATCGGTCTTAGGACTTGTAGATTATTGTTTAATATGGACGGCTAATTCCAAATATCTGCCAATAAGCCAGGAGACATTTTTATAAGGTATGCATTCTGTGTAGGATTAATGGTACCAAATTTGTTTATTTGTGTAAATTAGTATATCTTTCCCTTTGTTATTTTATTAGCACAATTGATACGGGTAGATTTGGCTTCGTTCAGTTGACCCGCCATTGTTGTCCATGACTTGACTTTAGATACAGCAGTTAAAACTTTTTCTGTTGCTTTCTTTTGCATACTTTTTATAGATATTGAAGCCTTTTCGTATGCAAAAGCTGCAGTTACGATATTTTCCGGTAAATTGCGAACTGCTTGAGAGTCATACATTTCATTATTTAAATAAAATCTTCGTGCCAAATTTTACTAAATGCTTGCGTCACGTCTAGGAACATTTTTAAACAAACATTTTCTTTTTGTAATGACTTTTTAATGATAATTCTGATCCTACGCACGTTATCTACTGTAGAATATTGTTCTTTAAATCCAAATTCATGCTTTGGAATAAATTTTATTTATTAAAAAAGGTTTCATCTGTTTTAAGAGGAACTTCTCGAAATACTTAGAAAGGACTGGCAGCGGGGAGACATGTGTATACGGTGTACCTACCTTATTGACGAGTTTCTCTAGGTTTCAAAATTTATAATGACTTCTGCCGATTTCCACAAACTAGGTAGGTACATGTTTTAATCTAAGCGATGCAATGATAAGGTTTGTAAGTTTAATGATTTCTTTTTTAGGTAGTTTTTCAGCATTATACCTATTGTATGAGTACGTGTCGAACAGAATAAGTATTTTGTGAAAATATAAAAAAAATGTACAGCTTACCCATATTGGTACATGATATTGGTAACTTTTAATTGGTAGGTTTTTCAGCATTATACCTGTTGTATGAGTACGTATCGAACAGAATAAGTGTTTTGTGAAAATATTAAAAATGTATACAGCTTACCCATATTGGATACATGATATTGGTAACACCATTCTTAATTTGTAACCACGGGAAGTGCATGACGCTTTGATAATCATAGGCAAAGCCTACAGAGGCTTCTGGCGAAAGCTTCTTACTCATTTCTTGTTTTAATTCTAAACACAAAAATTTAAGGTAATTTAATATTTTTATCTTATAAGATAGTGAAAGTTCAGACTGCTTTCCTGATATGAAGAGGTAAGCGTCGACCATAGACATGTTACTAGTACGTTGTTACCTTACGGGTTCTATCTCAGGCCACTTATACAAGCCTGCTGACTACCCTAAACTCCACCACGGCTTACGGAAATGCCAAGCAGTGACTTTTTGATGGTAGGAATAATTATAGTGGTGGTAACCAAACCGGGCGAGGTGCTACCACTCTACCATGTTGAAAACAGTGTAGATAACGCAATTATTTTTGATCGCCTCGTTGATCGAGGGGCTTGTTCCACCTAACTAACTCCCCGATGGTTCGGTTACAGGCGGGGATAGGCATTTGTGTAATGAATATTTAGATGTCTTATTACTGGGTCCGGGTGTTAATCTTTATTCTTGTATCTATTTAAGTATTAAGTACTAGCTGTCCCGGCGAACTTCGTTCCACCCGCTCCGTTTGTATGGGAAATTTTTAAATGTTGGTTTTCCTAGTTTCCTCGCAGTTTTTCCTTATTTCTTACCTTTTAAACCTTCCCTGGACTTCTAC
>DVZK01000990.1:0-10375 GCA_018236665.1 Calephelis perditalis
GTTGTCACCATTAATAAATACGGTCGCGTTTGGAGAAATTTTGATGTATACGATCTTAACCCGTTTCCGGTCTTACCTCAACATACCTTACATACGCTTAGGTACCTAGGTGGTAATGGTGCATTGCCAACCTAAGGCCGGGATGTTAGGTCTCGAGTAAAAGTAAGTTTACCGGCTACCTTACCCTCCGAACTGGAACACGTCATGACGTTATGGCAGTAGAAATAGGTAAGGCGGAGGAACCAATCAGGATGAGTCGCTGCGAAACTCTACCACCTAGTCATATGTCACGATGTTAGTGACGATAAGCCCATGCTCGCCTTTTACGAGCTGCCTGGCAGGAAGGCAGACGGTCTAATCTGCAAAGAAGCCCGGCCTAACACCGGGAGACTTGGCGTGGAGATAATATGTATGTACATCTTATATAATATCAGAGATTAGTAAATATTGTATATTGTCTTTGATAATATACATATCTTGCACGTTCAAATGTTTCTTCATTTTCAGATTTCAAGTTATGTGGAGAATTTATTCTATTATTATGCCAGTAATTTTAAAACTACAAAAGTTATGACTTGAAAAAGAAACAAGGCACATTTTTTTATGAAGGGTCAGCGAACACACGTGTTTTTTGGTGGCAAGAAACAACAACACCATAGATGTTATATGTGTGCAGCTATCCTGTGACTGGGATGTTAGGACTATTGTGGAAGTCTACCGGCTGCGCTCCCTCCAGACTGGATACTAACAGTATTTTAAATTGAATTAACATTATGGCGGTAGGCAAGGCGGTGGATCCCTACTCGGGCAAGGAATCGCACAGCACTCTACCACCAGTACCAGCACTAGGACTGCATATGCTGCAGGTTGCATATGTTACAAAACCAAAACATGGCAGTCACGGTAGTAGTAACAAAAACTGCTTGCTAGATAAACAATTATGAGTTAATTTTTCAAGGTGAAAACATGAATAAAAAGAAAAATGTATCCAATTTTTTTATTATTACAAAACCATACGAAGTCATTATTATATATTTATACAATAATTCAGTTATATATATTTGATATCTTATAAATAATATTATACATATAAATTATCAGTTCTTTTGGGTACAAAAAATTCACTATACAACCCTTCTCTAATCCCTTACTATCCTTATATTAAAATATTTTATTAACTACAAGTAATTCATAATAACATCCAATAATAAATAAGTGTATATTTACATTATTCTATTAATACTTTTTATAATAAGGCCAAGTCTAATAGCTTTGTCGGCTAGATCCTAAATCATATAGTAAAACCTCTTTAGTTTAAAAGAAAATTAAAAAAGTAAAAAAAATTGTAAAGTTAAATACTTTCAACTTAGGTTGGAACTATGGGGCTGCAATTGATTTTTTATTATCGTTTGTATCAGGCTTTAGCAATTTTTAATAAAAGAAAAATGCTAAAACCCAAAACGGTCCAAACTTCCTATTTGCCCCAACGTTCTTACCAGTGTTTGAAGTCTTCGCTAAGATACATTCAATTTGGATAAAATGAAAGAGGTTTGGCTGTCTAGATCTTGAGATAAAAGTATAATTAATAATAATTTATTAATGCCATCTATCTTATCCATTGATAAGGATAGGCGCTTTAAAACAAACTATCTATAAAATAAAACTAGAGACATGTACATATCTTGACATTTGCTAATTATATTCTGTAAAGATTTACCTCCAGTTTCTAACACATAAATCAAATTTTTGTAACAAAAAACTCAAAAATAATCACACTTGAATAAATGCAATAGTGAGCATGAGTTTGTGATTATTACAGGACTTTTTTGTTTTGATAAACATGTTGCAAAAGTGGTGATTCAAAAAAAAATAAAAAAACGCATTACATTTCAAGTGTCTTTATGAACCTACAAATACAAGGTAAATAAAAAAACAGAAATAAATCGAGTCGAGTCGATTAAGTTACAAGTTACAACTCAATTACAGGCCTCAATTTGCATATAACTATAAAGTTTTGTTTACCAAAACCTGACAGATTTAGACAAAAATGCCTTGTTATATATCCCTTGTAATTTTAAGTAGCATTTTAAACAATTTCCAATCCATTAATATTGCATAACAAACATATAAATATACACTTATTTTAATTAAATGAACATTATAATAAATCACAATATAGACTCGTTTTCTCATTATAACATTAAATTCATTATTTTAATGATACTCAGCAATTTTGCTAAATACAAAATTGTAGTAACTAAGATGTTATTAAATTAAAATAATGTGAATTATTATTATAATATATATTGTTGGTCTAGAGTCTAGACTATAATAATAAGTTATATTAATATTATACCTATTACCTTTAGTTTGGTTTCAATAACTTTGTTAATAAATTTTCATTATTGTACCTACTTTAAAAAGAGATCTGGATTATGAAAAATTTAAAACCGTATTGGCATAAGCAATAGTTAGCAAAATGATATTAACTTACAAATATTTATTTGCTAATGATAATGTTTCATTTCATTGCACATTTGGAATGTATTTTTAAACATTTATTAAGTTAAAACAGTTTGTGTTGTTCACATTCATAGTAAATAATTTCCAGGAAAAATCTAAACCAACAATATATAAACATTTTCTACAAATAATCATATACACATCAACCATCCATTATTATTCTATTATTTGATAATAATAAACGTTAATTCGAAACATATCCAGTCTTTTCATGCTATTAACTATTTAACAATTCCATAGTGTTATCAAAAATCACATTAATTCAAAACCTAGGACGTGTATTACATTTATTTTTTTGTTTCTAATAGGTATACATGCCAGTTGCAGTAGATCAAAACATAATAACTCTCGATCAATTTCGTTTCAAAGTTATACATAGATGAATAATTTAAAAAAAAAATTTTTTTTTTATTATATAAAAAGTTTAGAGATTTTATAAAAATAGTTAATAATAATCAGTTCTTGAAGTACGTATACTGTACTGTGTTGAAGAAAAATAGGTCGTTATTAATTACGAGTATTTAGATATTCGTTTTGACCTTTACAATAAATAGTAATATTTGAGTGTTTAAACATTAAGCCGGTTCTACACTAGATTATATATGTCACACCGATTATTTATAGCATTAATATAAAAAAAAAAATAAAAAAACGCATTACATTTCAAGTGTCTTTATGTCTATATACAAACAACAACCACGATGTAAGAAATAATAATAACTAATATTTGTTCAATTAATTTATTGGCTTCATGATTATACTTCCTATTAATCTACATATCTTACAAATCAACACAGATTATCGAGTGTTTATATATATAATATTTTTCGTTGCTGTCATATGTACATATAAAATCTGTCCGTGTCTTTATAACACAAACAAATCTAAAATAACAGTATTTTATAGGGAAAATGGGTTAGTGGACTATCTCGTTTTTGTTACATTTATTTGTATTTTCAAAGTTTAAAAAGCAGTGAGTTTCTGTAAACACTATTCACTATCGCCTATATTTTATTGAATGTTATTTCTGTTATATTATTTATTATATTATTATTATTTGCCTCCATTATTTTCTTATTAGTTTTTCTACCTTTTATATACTGATAACAAGTTTTTTTTTATTTTCTTAATGAGATCCCGACGTCTGTGTTCAAAAACAAATCATTAAGCTGCCATCAGCATTTCAAACAGTTTACTTAAACACCATCACCTTTGCTTGTGATATACAATCTATTCAAAAATGTTCTCTAGCCACAAAGGTTAATTCAATACATGTTTATCATTACTTATAATTCAATGTTTTGCTATTAGACGGTCAGCTTGATGTTTATTGATGAAAATCAAGGTTTAAAATGTATCCACTTTATAGAAAATTAAAAATGCTTGTCAAATGCATACATTTCTTCTCGCATAGCAATATTTGTTATGTGCAAAACTCATTAGATATAACTCAAATATGGAATGTTGTATGTTTAATATTGTATTTTAATTTGAGTTTATTGACCTTAATATCCCCGAACAACGAAAATATTTTTTTACAACCTTGTTCACATACAGGTATGTTACCTTTTATGTTTTTATTAAATATTTTCTAGAAATTATACGAAACATGTGGTGTTGTAATTCTTTTTAAGAAATATTGAAATCATCTTACATGTGTCGAAATTTATTTCTCACAAAATAAATACAATGAATTTACGAAAGCGAAACAACTCATATTAGCCACAGAACGTGATTTTTTTATGAAAACACAATTTATCAATTAGGAACTAAAAACATTTCCCGCGGGTTATATTTTGGTCTTAAAATTTGGTTATTATTTATATTTTGTTTATTTCAACAGTCACAAAAGTCGTACTACTAGTTTTTTTTCAATTACAACTTTTACACACTTGAACGTAAGCATTTCATTTTCGCACACGCCTGTCATACTCATTGTTTAAAAACACATAGGTACACATATTTTGACAAACTTTTAATATTTCATATTTTTTATATTCATTTCACTAACTACACTAGAACTACAAAGAAACTAGCGTTGTTAAAATAAAAACAGTCAAAACTACTATCTAAGCTACCACTCGTCGAAATATTTCAAAACAATCGGAATGTTAAAATTTAACTACTATAATCGTCACCAAATTTAGCATCGATCATAATTTTTGACTATATAATAATTAATAAGGCTCGGGTCTTGTACACATTATATTATTATAGTTTAAATAAGTGATTAGCATCTATTTAAACTATAATAATATAGTGTGTTAAATCGATTCTATTTCAGCTACCTTATCTAGAAAAAAACGCTAGAATGATATCAATAAGTAATAAAACATTTCAAAGCAAGCAGTAGGTGACTGCTTAGTAACTATTTGTCACTCATCATTTATTTACTGCCACTCGAAACAAAATATCTAAATTATCGGCGATGGCAACGCACCAATATTTGTCACAAGTGTTTATTGTCACTGATAAATGCTTATCGAAACAGTGTTCACCTTTGTCGGTGGTTTTTAGTATTTATTATTAGAAAGCGATGGCGTACTTGGCATTTGTTTTAAGAGTATTACTTAGATATAGTAGGTATATACGCATAATACTGTATCACTCACAGAATTCTTTTAATTCAGATATTCAGTCAAGTTTACAAAACGGACGTATTATTATATATAATTTTCCGCAAATATACCTTGTTTTAAGTCAACGGAGTTAAAATTATATTTCGTTTTCCTAAATATCAGTTTAAAAGCTAAACCATAAGATACTTAAAAAAGTCACGAACAAAATATATTACTTACGTACAACCGACTGCCTCTCTAACAAAATGCAAGTTTAGGTAATAAAATAGCCTACAATTCTGAAGACCAGCTTGAGCAGCAGAGTATGTTCAAAAGTCAACCAAATTATATTGCGCCGAGCATCACTAGAATAAAAATAGAGACGCGACGACATAAATGATTGTCAACTTGGGCTCATGCAAAGGAAAGTCTTATATTGTATTTCTAGAGTATTAAAAAGCAATCAAGCAGACAAATTACATCAGTTTCGTGTAAGCAATTTATAATTTAAACAATAAACATTAGGCCGGTCAACATTCGAGCCTTGGAGTAGCACCAGCTTTCCTAAGTTACGGTTGGGTGTCACTGCTAGCCCGAACTAGCTTCTTTATCAATTTTAGTTTCAAATACAGATATGACTAATATTAAAACGAATGTTTAAATATTACTCCACACTATAATAAAAATTAATAGTATTTTCCTAAACCTAATACAAGTGCGTATATATATATTAAATAGTTATAAGAAGGGTGACTTCAATTTTTAAAAAACGAAGAAAATTTATAAAATTACTTTGTTTTAAGAATATGAACATTTTTAATATTTTTGCTTGATAACGACGTAAATATACAATAATGATTACCGACGAATACTCTTAAATTAGGTGTTATAACGTTTAATATCAGGTCGAAGAAAGTAGGAGGCGCCATCTTAATTTTAGCAAGGTCAAAAAAAAGATAGTAGGTATACGCCGTACGGTGAAAGAGGTTAATTAAACTATAAATTATTATTAATGTCTCATAAGTGATGTCACTTGATAACCTCAACCTAGTATTGATTCAACGTGACTGATGTGCAAGTAAATATTTGTTCACGTGTTCGATTGCTTGTTTTGAGGCGTGATCGTTGATAAATAAAGTGTACATTTAGTAATCCCTTCGGGAATGTTCGCGTAAGTTCGGATTCATACAAATTATTATATTTGCAAGATTTTATACTCATGTCATATTACTAAGCTTTCTAACCAGAGTCAATCATTAAACGCACAATCGTGAGACAGAAATCGAATGTAACCCCAAAGTAACCGAAACAAATAGATGAAATCTTTGAATATAATTGTATAATAACAACAAAAAAAATGTAATAAATGAGAAAAAATAAGCACTTATTATACTAGGTGTATAGCATTTTTTATACACAATATTTTTATTTTCTCATCTCACATATTACTAAATACTTACTAATACCTATTATGCAAGTCTAGTAACGATTAATAGTTTAATGATGTAAAATTATTGTTTTACTAATATCATATTACATTTCTTAAGATGTAATTCAATATTGTTTAGTATCATAGAAACTAAAAAATAAAAACTTTGAAAATATTTAAAACGACGTTATTTTTGGTCTATCTCTTTGATATAGATATTTTTGTTTAGGATTTGTTTTGTCTATTACTGTAACTCCGATCTTTTAATTCAATAAACCGAATAGAAGGGTTTTTAGGTTTCTTATTTGATTAATTTAAATAACTGGTTTGCTTATTTAGCGTAAATGTGTATTCAAAGAAAAGAGTTGAAGTTTTGTCGATAAACACGGATTAATTGTGAATGTTAATAAAGGTTAATCATATGAGTGATTAGTTGTTGTTTTAGTTTAATTATTAAACAACTGTTACCAAGGCCAGACACTATAACTAAAATTCTTAAATTATATCATTTAATGTAGCAATAGCCTCGGATTACTTAACATGCTTTCCAAATTGAGGGTCACTTGAAATATTGACGAACAAGTTTAACTTTTTGATTTGCTTAACACAACACTGAACTAACAAGACCAGTTTGTCTAGTTATATAAATGCTTCCGTATTAATTCTATCTAAAGACGATTAATCTCCAAAGCCGACCCAAGCATGACAGACAAATAATGCCTTACTTTCCATTCAATTAGTAACATGCATGGTAGTACCGAGTTTAAAATTCATGTCGACAAAAGAGTAGTTCTGGGCTTTCATAATTTTTTTCATAATTTGGGCTTTATTAGTATTGATTAGTGAACAAATATTTATTATTAATAGGATCATACTAAAATTAATGATTATATTATTATATTATTAATATATATTAATAATTATAAACTTAAACATAGCTACGAAATGCATTTGAAGATTTATTTCATAACTAGGTATTTCATTAAAAAATGAACGGAATAAGATGCTACATTTTCAATTTCACACATGTCTACTATTATATAGTTTATAGTCAATGTTCATTCAATGTTTTTCCTTTTATTGCAAATTGCGATGGTGGTAAAATATTCAAAATATGTTTTTAGCATTGGTGATTGGGGGAAAATATATGTGTACTAGCTGTATGTGAAAAATACGGCTAGGACTGTATAAACATTGGAGGCAGTGTGCAGACAAAATCAACCACGACGTCTAGTAGACATTTTTAAACGATATGTATTAATAATTGTTGGTTATTTTGTTGAACACTTTCTAAGCTAATACAAAAAACGGCTATTGTTGTGAAATTAGTTTGTCAATGACTTTTAATCTAATCGGAAAACTTTAGTTAAATATGTCACAGGTTGACTTCCTCGGACTAATTTGACATGACTAAAATGTTTCATTTTTTTTTGGAAATATACACCTAGCATGCACTTAAAACAAGTTTAGTTGGTGCAGCCAAATTATAACCATTGATTAACATAACTTGTTCGGCATTCGCTTTAAAGTAGGAAATTTTCCATACATAATTAAAATATATGTTGTAGTTTAAAATGAAAAAAAAGAAAGAGTGAACTTTTAGATTTTTGTAGCAAAAACATACCTTTGTAATAATCTAAAGAAGAAGAAGATAATATAGAAAAATAAAATAGTCCACTAACCCATACCTACGCAATGTATTAAAAAACTGTCAATTTGACGGTTACCAACTATAGCAGTAACTTCCGAGTTCCATATCTAGACCTTGATTTGACCTTTGTTTCTTATTCCGGAACTATTTAGTATATTAAATACCAATATAGTAAATAATACAGGTGGATTAAATATATTATGTGTTGTCAACATATAATATGTATAGACGAATATTATACAAATTCTATAGATATCATAGCGAACAGATTCAAAATTCATATTTTATATGTTAATCGCTACGTACACCTGTAATAAGGTCACTTAAGATTACAAGGGCAACAAGATAATTCTAAAAATAAACCCTTCTTGTTCAATGTTGTTTTTTTTGTTATTGAAACAAACAAAAAAATTACAATAAATCTAAAAAAAGGAGAATCACATTACAACTGAATAATAACCATATTTGATGTCGTTATAATTTTACTCTAATAGGTATGACTTTGAAATTTAAAATGATAATTAATTAATACTGTCATTAATGTATAGCTAGTGTAAATTGGTTAACTTCAAAATATTTTAAGTAGTGGTCATTAACTGTTTCACGAATTAATGTTTTAATTAATTATTTTAACGCTCTTAAGCAAATTATTAACTACTTAAGTAGATAAATACTTCGATCGCCTATATTGTTGTAAAAAAATTAATTAAAATTAAATTAAAAAAAAATATGTAGGTATGTAAGTGATAAATTTGTTTATATTATCAATTATTCATGTCACATTTCTTAGGTTGGCATGTTTTTTTTAATTTTAATATTTTTTTTATTTGAAGGAAAATCACCTGTATTATTTGTTACCACTGATAGAAGATACTTTCTTAAGACAATACCAATCATAGTGTCTGTATACATAATAAAACTAAACCTTATTTTGTTACTTAAATTCGATAACGAAAAGAAAGCTATTACCACGACTGGCAAATAAATAAACATAACACGTCTAGGTTTGAATCTTGAGCATCTATTTATATTATAAACTATATCCATAAACATAACATGTCATCAGACTTATGCTAATTCTCATAATGGCTCGAGACTATGCATTAATATTGAAATCTAGCTAATAAGTCTATTCGACTAGGGTTCGCTGTGTCAAACAAATCATTGGTATCAATACGTACCCTTTCATTTGGCACTCTATGGCACGAAATTCCTGGCGGGCGCCCGAATGAATTAACTCCAACATCTATTTTCGACACCTTTCACCAATATGGCGTGTTTCCGTTGTCGTTTGATCGCGTCGTCCAAGAGTTTCCATATTTAATTCTCGCACATGATATTCCAGGGGTGAGTTTGGTGGATGATTTCTCTATCGTGTAGTTATCACCATTGTTATTGTCCCAATGTTCGTTTCCTTTGCACACGAAGCATACACAAAAGTCCAATCTTCGAGAGTGAATAGGAAGTTGCAATCTAAATCCAAAAGTGTCATATTCTGATACACCATTTACACACATTGGTCCCGACTCAACAAACTCACAATACGTATCTTCATTAGTCCTCCATCCATCTGAAGAAGCTCGTATAAAGACTTCTTTATTAAAATCTAGATTTTTAACTTTAACTGTTCCGTCTAAAGCACATTCATTCTGTTTTATAATTACATTCTCTAATGAAACACAATTTTCTGTAATACGCCGACGAAATTCTATATAATTAGAAGCTGGCTGAGGGAACCTTGCTTCCCAAGTGTCCACAACCGGCTTCGGAGGAGGTTTTCTTTCCGGTGGAGGACTAGCAATTATCTTCAGCGCCCAAAACGGAGGTATATGTGAAGGTTCTGTGATTATTTTGACGTGCTCTAGTGCTAGACCTCTATCGTCAGCAAAGACCACTCGCTTTTGAGTTTTGCTTGGTGATATCCGTATGCAAGATCGAGTAGCGGACTTTAATGTTAGCTGGATTGGTTTGATGGTGGAAAGCGTTGGCGCTGAGTAACCTCTGGTAGTTAGTTTGGTTGGTCTTCTGACTTGCGGGGTATAGTCTGAGAGGAAACCCGCTGGAGGACTGTGACCGAAGAACATTTCGGAAGACAACATGTCGATGGCTGCACACATTCTGAAACAATAAGCGCGTATAACGTATACAGTTGAACTAAACGGAATTCATCGCGCAGCGCGTTTATATAGCTAACCGGCAGTCTGCTACGAGCTG
>DVZK01000991.1:0-10374 GCA_018236665.1 Calephelis perditalis
ACTCGCCCGGATTGGTACCACCGCCTTACCTATTCCTGCCGCCATAACGTCATGACGTGTTCCGGTTCGGAGTGTAACGTAGCCGGTAAACTTACTTTTTCTCGAGACCTAACATCCCGGCCTCAGGTTGGCAACGCATCATTACCACCTTTGGTTTCTCTAGGCGGCGTTAATTTCTTTCCATCAGGAAATCAGTCTGCTTTTTTGCCTTCCAATATCATAAAAAAAACACTTAACTAGAAAATATAAACCGTTTGTTTACCTGAACAACGTCTTGCACAAGCATATGGTTGCGAGACTTCATAAACTTTCGTAGACATTCCACCTTCCCGCTGGTGTCCATTACTTATTCACGGTCCGAACATGTCACCTTGCTGGCAATTTCGCGGTGTTTGAGCACATGAGGCAAATATTGTGTAACGTCCAAACAAAACGCTGCCATCCTTGTTTGCCAACTACTTGGCCAATTGTACATTCCGGTGGGCGGTCAACTGCGACTACACTTCATTTATACGGAAATGTCACACAAACTGAAAGACGACAAGCGGACAGACAGGTTCCTTATGATGCCTTTATTTAGTAAAAGATGTTAGTCTGAATTGAGAAAATAAAGAGTTTTTAGAAACTCAGAACCCTAAAATCATTCAAACAAAAATTCGCTTCAAAGTAGGTCCATTCATTTAAGAGTTATGATGCCACAGACAGACACACACACCGATATAGAGAGAGAGTTACAAAGATATGAGTATTACAAAATTATTTAGGCATTTCTACTTATTCTACCAATTTGTGGTGTGCAAATATTTTATTAGTTATTTTAATTATTTACTCACTATTTAAACACTGTTTATTGTATTGATTACATGATTATTTATTTAATTATTTGACTATTGTTCAATTTTTTTGATAAAATTAAATCTGTGACTTATCATTCAATTTTCTTGGTGCCTTCGTGACAAACGGAAAATGGAGGTTCGGTACACGTAACTTTGTCGGTTTAATTTGTCAATTCAATATTTCAAATAGCGAAACCGTATTTTTCTTCTCGGAATTCCTGCAGCAAAACTGCAAGCAACGCCCGGTACAACGCCCAACTGAGCCAATTAACCTACTATAACAAAACTTGCGAAGCGAGAACATACATAAAATAATTCAAAATGATAAAATATAACTTATTATATTAGCAGACTTTTGTTAGCATCGTTTTTTTCAACAAGACAAAAATTAGTTGTTCCAAATTTCAGAGGCAATGTCACAGTTTTGGGAATTACAATTAACCAACTAATTAACAGAGTTACTACTATCGTTATACACCAGGTACCCGTGTTCGTCCAGGTCCTTTGAGTAGAATAGTCCATCTGCCTTTCTGCCAGGCAGCTAGAAAAAGGTGATGGCCGGTTAAAGTATGGGTCAGTACCAACAAAACGACTGGTGTTAGAATGCTGTCCAGCAACATGCCAGATAGGGGTTCCTTCCCCATTTCTGCCGCCATAACGTCACTGTCATGTACCAGTTCGAACCCTACCGTTCTTGCATAACAGGTATTTCATCCTCCGACTTGCATAACAGGTACTTATTTCATCCCGTCCTCAGGACAGCGACGAACCTGGATCATCTATGTTGTCTGCCACCAGGAGATAACCATCTCTTACCACCAGGAGAGCCGTTTGCTTGTTTGCTAACCTTTAACATAAAAATAATCAAATTTCAGGCTTTGCCAACTTACTGACTTTTGTTTTATTATTTATGATCAGGGTCAACTTTAAGTTTATTTCTGCCATGGGCGTAGTGGGAAGTATACCTCTTCATATTTTGTTTACCTTTGATTCCAATTTTTACGTCCTTGAAAACTTACTGCTTTGAGTTTCTTTCGTACCTCGTCACTGGTCACTGGTCAAACTTAAGATAGACTATTTCAAAATATATGGGCTAGTTCATTTTTCCCTACCCACTTACATACTATTCTACTGATGGATAATGGAGAGAGACTACTGAACTTTTACCATGAGTTTACGGTTTGACAAGTTTACTATACTCGCTATTGTCTCAATAAATTATTTGTATGATAACTTTGAACAGCGCCTCTATTGATACATAAGAGAAACACATTTTTAGACCAAAAGTGTCATAGATTTCGACAAGTAACTTACCGAATGTTATCTATACTAGCTCATGGTACTACTACACATGGCACTGGGCTCTAGGAGGGCAGGGCTAATTCAGCGCAGAATACGTGATAACGTAAAACCAACTTAAGTGCTAAATTTGCTATTTCATCGCAGTTCCAAATTAGGTCATAGTCATGACCACTGAATGTCGGAAAGAAGTGCAAATATTTTTCCAGTAGGTACAAGACAAGTTTAGATTGTTAGATTATTTTATGCGCACGGTATTCATATAACGCTGTCCTAAATTGGGTAGCGAGTGAATCATATAGAAACAAAGAGTTTTCATTTGGGAATTCGTCACATTAGCCTTAACGATCATTAGGATTTTCCATCATTAGGAGTTTGTTGGCATTTCCCAAAGCTTTCCAATGTGGACATAATCAATAAGCTATTTCCATCCCAGCCGTATTACAAACTAAAACTTTTTGAGATGTTTAAACATTTGTGAATGTCAATTTTAGTTTAATATTTTCCTATAATTTTAGTATTTAATTTTTGGTAAGTAACAGCTTGCTGAATTGTTAATAATTTTTTGGGAGTCTGACTTTGTTGGGAAACAATAAGCAGCCCTTAACTAATTTTTCCTGAATATGTAATTATTAACTCCTAAAGAATGACAGATGAAAGATTGAAAAAACAGATGTACAATGCGAATGTGGACGGATGTAGGTACCCGGTGAGACCTAGGTTGACATTCCACGATCAGATTGCTCGGGTGTTATCTGAAGGTGGTCTCCGAAACCGGCGTGTTTGTATGAAAATTATATTGAATTGGTAGCCAGGCAGGTCTGCCAGGATCGTGAGGTTTGGCACTCGATACTCTGTGCCTACGGCACCCTTACGGGGTAGGCAGAGAGTATCGAGTATCGGTTCGGAGACTCTTGACACCACCCTCGGATAATGTCCGATTGATCTGATCGTGGAATGTCAACTTTGGTGTCCCCGGGTACCTACATCCATCCACATTCGCAAGTCTGAATAATCAGGCGATGATAGTATAGGAATTACAATGTTACAGGTTAAATATTTCTAATGGGAAATCAGTATATTAACAATTGGGAGTCATTCATAATACGAAACGTTACAACTTATAACACACATTACAACTACCACACAAATCCCTAGAAATGCTCATCATTATCATTATTCATACCTTTTTAAACACAATTTAGATGATGATGATGATTACCATTTACTGTTTAAAATATCGACAGTTGATTGTCTGATGACCCATTTACACCAGCACTAATGTGACCTTCTGATCTGACATTAGTACTTATTGTCATATGTGGAACATGACCTAATTTGGTTAGCCCAGGTGTTTGTGACTAGCCTTCTCATGAATAAACATAATAATCAGTTACTTATACTTTCACAGTCTACCGCAGACCGTACGGCGCGATTTCTGGCCTTATTTTTCCAGATCCAACTTATCATAAAAACATTCGTACACAATTTTTTGTTCGATTTCGTAAAAGTTTTATTTACCGTGCGATTTCGATAGATACTGTGTGATATGTTACACAAAAGGTGTATGTACACATACAAACAGACGACAATTGATTGGCGTCAGTAGGAGTGCTAAAACACAGAGAAGAACGGTAAGGTAGCCGGTAAACTTACTTTTGCTTGAGGCCTAACGTCCCGGCCTCAAGTAGGCAACACACCATTACCACCTTTGGTGTCTCTAGACGGCGTGAATTTCTTACCATTAGGAAATCCGTCTGCTTGTTTGGCGTTTGCCTTCCAATATCATAAAAAACAGTAACAGTGGCACAAGTCTGGCAATTATGTGTTTTATCAGTGAGGCTTGAAGCCGTAGGCAGAGTACACATTTCATATTTGTACTGTGTCACTTGTATCACTTGGGATGTGGTGTCAATTCACTTTTGATAGTCTTACGAGTATGTAAACGGTTCAAAGTGCTGCATGTTCCACGTGCCACAAACTCAGCAATAAGCTGGCACCAGCAAGTGCACACCGCAATGACTGACCAGGGAAAATAAAAAACGGGCTATTTTTTATACGAAATTTGTTCACGGAAAAAGGTATCAGTATGACGGTGCGACTCCAGTATTATACCATTTTAGAATTTTAATAAGTTATGCCACCTCCAACGATGATTAGCCACTGTAACATAACTGTGTTCATAACTTTTTTATGCTATGTCATATCAAATTTGGGTAAATTTAAAATTTTCTAAAATAGCTAGACAAAAATTAACCTAAAATCAAATAATAGATTTAAATATTACAGATTATTTCTAATTATTTGGAACTATGTTGAACAGCTGTGCTATATAAATGGAAGATATAATAGTATTATGTAGTGTACTCAGTAGGTATAGGGTGTAAAGATTTTCAGTTTTTTGATAAAAGTTATTATAACTTTGTTATAACTAGTATGGTTTTCTTTTCATTTTCCCTGGGTGGCCATCGTTGCCATCCCTGGTGCCAGATTGTCGTCGAATATTGGGACACGTCGCATACACCATAGTTGGCGGCACCTTTACTCGCGTAAAACTACGAGTAGCAGTAGCAACACGTAGCATTTTACATCCTACTAATATTATAAGGAAAGTTTGTATGTTTGTTTCTTACTCCTTTTTTTTAAATTTGACACACACATAGAGGGTAACTTGGATTAACAAATGGGATCCATCATCCAGAAAAAATGTTCCTCTCCGCTTTTCGAACAGTTTTACAAGTCATTAAAGTTTTAATCGTTTTTGTACTCGTAAGTTATCTTTCAATCGGCTAACATAGTACATAAGTTTTTCAATCGGGTTAACCCTGGTTAAATGTTGAACCAATTTTGAAGGGGTTTTATGGTTATTTATGCAAAAATATGATTTCATTCTTTTAATTTTGTGTTACCTATAATTAATTGAAACGAGTTGACTTGGGTTTTGTTCAGGTTAACAACAAATATGATATGCATAAAGTTTGTGACCAAAGTTCAATAAAAGTCCAAAGGCATTTTTAGTTTACTCAAAATGATTCAAACAAAAACGAATTTTGTAAGCGTACTTAAATTACTAATCAGGGGTTTTCTAAAAACTCGCCTAAAACCTATCGCGTATCTAAAGCTCTTTACGTTTATCCCAGAAAATTACCTCAAGGGATTTCGACAAAAGAGTGTCTGAAGGCAAGGTATCGCGGGCGTGCCAATTTCGGAAAGTCGACAAAAAACTCTAACACCATGGCACAGCTGTCATTACTGATTGCATGTTGTTTTTTGCTACAAAATCGTCTTTCACAAGCAGTATATGTGACAATACAATCTCGATTTGAGCACAACGCAGCCATTTGCTAGCCGGCCAAACCGCGTAATATGTTACGGTAACCTCGCAAAGAACAACGTAACATAGCAATTCACAGGAGACGCGTGCCCATGACACTGTACATTTACCGGTGAACATGCTGACCCTGGGGGACGGTGAAGTCAACATAACTCGCTAATATTATAATATTTAGCATATAAATGATATATTATTAAACTCAACTAGCTGTCCTGGCGAACGTCGTACAATTAGATTTTTTATCTTAACATTTGAAATGTCTTTATAATGATTCAGCTATTCAGGGTCAATGAATCCTCCAAACAGTGCGATGAATCAAAATGCTTTTTATAAAAATAACAACTGTTCCCAAAATGGCAGTAATTAACCTTCTAACTTTAAAAACCTTTTTTCAAAACAAAACATGCGCAAAGTGGAAACGATTATGCTGAAATTAGGTTGTTATTGTATTTAAATCCCGAATTTTTCGGATTACAGATAAGTACAATATTTGCAAGCAAGTATGGCACTGTTTTTTAATTGAGTCAATGAGTTTACAAAAATATACAAAATCACGCTTTGGCCTCAAACTGGATTCATGTATTTTCAACAGAAATATTTTTAAGACATTATTTCAGACAAATCTTTGCATCTTAAATTTTCATAATTTCAAGCCCAAAATTTAATACTTATATGGATCATTAAAAATATATAAAGCGCCCTCAATTCTCCATACAAAATTAGGACCACGATGGCGCAGCTCTATAGCGCCAGCTCGTGACGCGTCACCAAAGGAAACGGTACGCTGACAGCTATTGGTTCCGCATAGTCTTAACCAGAATGCACTCCATCAATCTCTGAACTGAACTCTGAACTCTTCTGCTATAATAACATTACCAGTGGAAAGGATGGTAAAGCGCCAACTTGTCCACTGTAAGTTATATGTCGTCAAAGTTTCCTGCGTCTGTCTGTCGAGTTTGAGGCTGCTTTAGTGACATAAACAGGTAACCTGCAGTACTATCTACTGGTCACCGACAGTGGACGAGGTTATCATCAAGGCCAAAAGTAGAAAAGCTATCGAATAATGTATCAATAGCTAACCCACGTTTTTCAACCAAGGCCTATTTCTATTCTTAGCTTCATTTAACTGTTAAAAACTGTTCAGCGTTTTGACTTGAAAACGGAGTAAAAATACATTTTAAATTTTTTCGAATAAATATAGATAAGAAATTTTATATTAATTTGAATACCATACAAATGGAACCTAGAAACAACCGAGTTGCGGTAGATTTTTGTAACATGTCCCGCACCTCCAAATGGCATCGCGTTTTCTTGTAGCAGGAGAACCGTTCCGTCTTTCCAAACTCGGTGACAAATGATAAGTCTCCTCCTCCATTTGTCCGTAAAAATCAATATATTTTTCTTATTTATATTTAAGTTCTGCTGTAGCTGACAAATAATTTTTAACTTACGTAAAAATTACCTTCAAGTAAAGAAAAACTACTTAAAGATTAGGTACACCTGTTTAAGTAGGCATTAATATTGTTTATTGCCAGCCTTACAACCGGCCATAAAAGAGAATGAACGAGAAGATACAAAGTTTTACAGCGAATGTTTAGTTTCATGTCTAGTTCACATGTGGATATTAATTTGGTCATATTTTCATTTAATATTTTAATAAACACCTACAGAATTCAGTATCCGAAGCTCCGTTGTAGTATTGCATAATTTTGTGTGCAATTCAATTTGTTAAATTTGTGTATTTTATTTTTTATAAAAAATCCTATACATGTGTTGTATACTGTTTCAAAAGCAGATGTTACGATTACCAAGAAGTTTATAGTTACATAGTCCATTACATTGTCTAGCATGCAGTAGGTCATTTAGTTCAAAATCTTTGTGTACTTAGATTGTAAACAGGATGCAATAAAAACTCCCATTTTTAGATGATATCTATACTTATTCGCATTATCTATACATTCTATATATGATAGAGTATAGATCCCATCAAATATTTATTGAACTTTTCAATAAACGCTTTAGCGAAAAAAGTACTAAATATTTAAAAAAAAATAAAAAACGAACAGTGGATAAGTATTCTTTAAGCATGTACAAATTTTGGCACCTTATCTTAAATAATTATGATTTAACAAAATCCAGAAATGAATCTAGGTAGTGTCAGAGGTTTTACGAAAAAACATCAACTTCCTCGTCAGACAACCTGCGTCGCGGGAAACCGCACAAATTTAACAATACGGTGTAAAAAATACTATTAAATATTATATCACTCGTACAAAACCCTACTGACTTCCTCAATCATTTGGATCTCAGTATACCTACAAAGTACAGTATTATTTGAAGTATAGTACCGCACGATAAATCTCATAACAGATTTTTTTTCATGTTATAAGATAGCCTACAGGCTCTTCTGATCATAAGAGACAATCGTTGCCTGTAAAAATCAAAGACGTTACTGGTATGGTGTATCGCCATTATAAAACTACAGCCCTGACATTTGATACCTCACACGAAATATTTATTTCGAACAAGATTTATTTTCCACTTGCTACTTAGTAGCAAGTGACTACTAAGTACTAAGTAACTCCGTGCCTCCCATCCTAACCCGATTTCATCCATGCTCGAAAATTGTATTAAACCTGTTGTCCTGACATACCTGACATAATTCGTCCTGATATTCTAGTCATTCACCCAGAACTGAGAGTCATTCGCGAGCAGCAGTAGGTATTTTTGTTTTCAATCTTACATTAAACTTTTCCATCTTGTGAGTGTTTAGAAAAAGTTATTGAAAGAGTTTGCTGGGTAGTTAGCCGTCCAGGATTGTATGCAAATAATGATATTCCCAGCTAAACACCAGGTAGTTGTTGAGACTTTCACCGGGTTATAAAAAGCTTGAAGTTACTGCTAGTCTATAATCTATGTATTACGAAATCGTCATGTTTCTTTCCTTTTCCTTTCAGCTAGTTTTAGTATTTGTAATAATGGGTTGCGGGATCGCAGCGTGCGCCAACCAATCCCGCGCGGCCGAGCCATGCTGCCCGCCCGGGGAGACGCAGAACAGGGGCTCGTGCGAGGGCGGGCGGCGCATCAGCCTCAACTGCACCTACGGTCACATGCTCCTCAAGGATATCATTTTAAATGGGAACAAGCTGTCCACGCAAGACTCTCCTGGATTTGTCTTTGTTGAGGACCCACAATTGTGAGTATCTTCCGACTACATCTGTTTTGTGGTGCTACATCGGGAACAAGCAGATGGACGATTCGTAGGAAACAGTAACTGGACCTTCTAGCCAAGTGACAGCAGCAGAAATCAAACAAAATGACGTCATCAACGGTCAGTCTGTGAAACGTCCGCGAAGTGGTCGACAGGACAGTGGAAAATATGGTCAATAGAGTTCAGATGTAATGGCCCAAATGTATTGTCATTGTGTTTACGTTATTTAATGTTATGTTTACCGTTACCCTTGAGATATAGCTACGTGGTGGGTGTATACAGAACGTCATTGTCATTATCAGCACTTGATTGCTTTCAATTAATTGCAAAGTTAGAGTTATTATTTTATCCCAAGTACACAATAATATATTAATACTTTTGTTATCTCAGAACTTTACTCTTATTCCTAAATGAATTTTGAAAACCATTGTATTTTAATTGGCTCTAACGTGGGAACCCATTGAGATTTCAGGATTATGGATAAAGTACACCTTGTACTTCTACTAGGTCAAATCTAATTCTATACTATAGGTACCAAAATTTCTCGAAATCAGTTTAACGTATAGTATACGTGACAACGGAACATACATTCATACACCTACATACATACATATAAATAGTACATATTTATATGTATTACAACAATTTTTACAACATCTCACCACTGTTATAGCAGGCTACCACCTAGGGTAATTATAGTATTTGTTAATTTTGTGAATTAACATATATAGGGGCGCTGGGTACTCCCGCCAAGACGAGCAAAGCGAAGCGCGATAGCACTTCTAACTACCATTTATCGGACCGATTCGTCTTTTTTTGAACCCTTATAACTTGTTCATATTTTTATGAATAAATTGAGAGGCAAATAAACTCCATTATGACATTTTGTACTTAATTAAATACCAAAATAAATGCAATAAATGTATCTTAATCGGACAGACGCGCGCGCTATCCATTCACGGATCAATGACGTCAGGTTTAAACATACCGGCGAATTGCATTAAATTTTTCTTTTTTTCTTTCTTTCTTTTTTTTTTGCATTACTTTAAAATGTATTTTCATTTCAGTTACTGTTTGGGGACAATGTATCGCAACGCAAGTACCCCCAGCCTCGGCACCGTACCTATAGCTGTGGTATGTTTCGAGCAGATCGGCTCTTCCAACTCCGAGATAGAGACTGGCGGGGTCCTAACATTGATTTCAGTGGTCTTCCTCGTAATAACCTTCGCCGTTTACATGTGCTTACCGCAGATGAGGTAAATTCCAAGTGTATTTTTTTTCTTATAAGGGTTCCGTTGGCATTCTACTACAGAATCCTGACAACAGTTAATTGTTGCGCGGACGAAACCGCGGACATCGGCTAGGGACTAACAATATAATTTGTATGAAATACAATAAATTTACATGGGAAAATAATTAGATGTGGAAAAACCGTCATGTGGTACGGTTTGTGAATGTGAAAAAGCCACGATTTTGGTCACGATCTCGGTGCATCACGAGGAAACAATATTTTAAATATCATAATCTGAAAGAAATAATTTCAATGATTTCATTTTAACAAACAAATCACTTAAACAAATACGACGGGATCGCCATAGCGTCCTTACATTTTATAAAACACTAGCAGTTTCACACAGCTTCGCCTGCGTAACTTGGCTTCTACTGCACCGATTTTGATGAAACAAAGCCTATGT
>DVZK01000992.1:0-10373 GCA_018236665.1 Calephelis perditalis
ATGATGAATCAGTCAGTCAGGACATTTTCATTTATAAGTATAGATTAATACAATAGATATTTTACACTATCGTTTTTTCTATTTCTCATAAAAAGTTCAGAGGTTAATTAGGTATTGAAATCATCCTCCTCCATTTTTGGAAATAAGCTAAATTAGGACTTGTCGTTTATATAATCAAGTGTTGTAATTAAATTATTGTGAAACTCAGTCTGTGTCGTATTTGCAAATCCTTTTCGTAACTAGTTGCCAAACAAACAATATTTTCGGCTATTGTTAATTGAGCACAAAAGTCTAAAAATGCTACCACGTGTTTGTTACGACAGGTTGATTTCAAAATTTTTCATAACTAAAAATTTACTTCAAAAATATGTACTATCATTGCATACATAGGACAGAAATAGTGCACCTTTTTATAAATAATCCTCGTGTTGGTCCGGGCTTCATTGCAAAATAGACCATCTGCCTTCCTGTGCCAGGCAACTCGTAAAAGACGAGCATAGGCTTACCGTCACTAACATCGTGACATTTGACTAGGTGGTAGAGTCTCGCAGCCACTCGCCCGGATTGGTACCACTGCCTTACCTATTCCTGCCGCCATAATATCAGCGCTAGCCGACGACGTGTTTCGGTTCGGAAGGTAAGGTAGCCTTTTGCTCGAGGCCTAATATCCCGGCCTAAGGTTGGCAACGCACCATTTTCACCTTTGGTGTCTCTAGGCGGCGTAAATTTCTTACCATCAGGAAATCTGCCTGCTTGTTTGCCTTCCAATATCATAAAAAAATAAGGACATTTAGGACAAATAAATTAGGTGCTAATTAGGATGTCGAAACGTTATAAATACAAAAAAACCGTAAAATAGACTTAGACAAGAAAACAAATTCTATGTATGGTGAAATAAAGTACGCATGCCAATGGACTCATTATGCTAGATGGATGTTGAACGCCGTGCTTAATAAAGAAGGAGTTAAAAGTTGGCACTGGATTTCCACCTTTAATCATCAAGAATAGCTAGAATTAACTCTAGTCTAATTTGTAGTTACCAGTGTTAGTTCTGAGCTCCTTTGTAAACTATGTACGGCATTTCTTACTTGGCACAACACCTTTATGGAACAAATTAACAGCGGCGGTATTTTCAAACGGATGCGACTTTCAAAGAACTAACTACTAACTTCTACTACGGCAACGCCCCTGTGTTTGATGGTATACCGGGTGTCCGTGGGCGGTGGTGATCATTAATCTCAGGTGACCTACTACTTCCTCATTTGCTTCCTCTTTTAAAATAATTTTAATCAAAAATCCGAATTGAATTTGGTACATTTGTTTAAAAGTTGAAATGCCACAAATATACACACACGCACACACGCACATGCAAACACGCACGTATGCCCACACGCAGGCACACACGCTGTGGAGACAAGCATGTACAGCAAGATTATTTTTATTCCGTGTACTGGGACAGTGTATACACAATTTCTTTTACATGAAATTAAATTTTCGTGAACATGGTTTAAATTTTCAAAGATATACATAAGATACAGTTAGAATTTTGATTTCTTTCAATTTATCTCTCAGGGAAGCTCTTGGACCTAGGTTAGAAATTGCCCTTATATTGCCCTTTAAAATAGTTTAAGTATTTACTTAGGCAAGAGAAGAATTCTGTACGACATGATGCTGTAAAGAATGACTTTATATGAGGATCCTTAATATCATTTTTAAATATCTACCTATACGTGGGGCATAATACTAAGTTTCAGAAACTTTCTGATTAAATTACATAAAAAAACAATAACAGAATTTGAAAATATAACTCTCAAGAAACATTATTAGATATAGAACTTTTTAATTTTCGAGACTATGTGTATTTTGGTGTGTATTCGTGGTTTGAAAGATTTAGAGGTGTACTGACTGTGTAGACGAGATCATCTCCACGACGTTAAACGTGAAAATAACCCGGCGACTGCGGTCACTGAATCTAATATCGATACTGTACAACAACTAATTATGACTGATATAAAAATTACTTGTCCACAAATTCGTTCTGCATTAGGCATCGGAATGAGTCAAGTGCAAAACATTTTACATGAGCATTTGAAGGTTCGGACGATTTGCACTCGATGGACATCGCATGTTTTAACGGAAGACCAAAAATGACTGCGTGTAGAGCAGTGCTGAAAATTGATAGAAAAGTTTGGAGGAGAGTCATTGCTTATCTATGTTGTGACAGGTTACGAAACCTAGCTGTATTCTTTCGAACCGTAAAGAAAAAGCCAGTCAATCGTATCAGTTTTTCATATTTCAAAATTTATGTAGTATGCCTACATAAATTTTGAAATATGAAAAACTGATACGATTGAGAGGCTAGACCAGTTGGTGTTGTTTGTCTTACGATATTAATATTGCTTATTGGAAGTTTATTAAAAATAAATAGCGTTTGTCGATGACATCACTTTGACATTTCTCTTTATCGAACAACCGGAAAACAGAATTACAATCTAATGCAAAAAATTATATACAAAACGATTTAATCATTAATAAAATAATAAAAAAATAAACTGCAGGCTGGCTTAATGTTTTACTCGGTCACATCTAACATTATTACATATTTTGTTTTAATTACGAAATCCTTGAAGGGCGAATACGGATCTCATTTAATTACTTTTTATTAAGCTACTCAGCCATGTGTCGTTTACTACATGTCGTATCACTTCAAGCCCTTGGAAAAGATAAGACTAACCCTTAGTTTCCAAAACGCCAATTTTTAATCTACAATTTATTTCTTTATAAAAGCAGATTAACATGAGTTCTATAGACTTCTAAACTAAACCAAACCATACAGATGTTTTGCTTTAGTTCGATTAAGACTTCTGGAAGACTGCTCTTATGAAGAGATACATCGTAGATTAAAATTGATTAGCGTCTCGGAAACTGGGGGTAAATATTGATTGTTTACACTAGTTAAGTGAAAGAGTATATGACTGAACAGGATAAATATCTTTGTGACGTCAGCGCTCGTTGTTATCCTATGGGCCAGACACCACGCAATATGCTGAAAATCTTAGCAGTTTTGCCTTCTGTATTTAATGTTGACCATACCTTCTCTTGATAAATACGTCTGATTAATTGGCTGCTTTACATATAATGTCAGGACAGCGGCGTATCTGTAAGTTCTATGGTGTCTCTAGGCCACGGTTGCCTCGTATCATCAGAGGAAAATCGTCTGCTTGTTCGTTGCCCTCTCATATAAAAAAAAAATAAACCGTTACGGGACAAACTGTTCTACGTTTCTTGTGTAGAATAGATCTCCCAGGCTGGTCGCTCGTTAGAGGCGAGTACAGATCGAATGTGACATTATTAATTAGACCACTGGTATTAGCGTGCCGTCCAGTAACCTGCCTGGGTAGGGGTCCTTACATTTTTTTTGCTTTTACCGCATTTTCAGGTTTATGTTGATGCTATGTCGTGTTTACAGCATCTTCAGGTCTACGTTGATGTTACGCTGTGTTTACGGCATCTTCAGGTCTGTGCTGATGCTACGCTGTGTTTATGGCATCTACAGTTCTATGTTGATGCTATGCTGTGTTTATGGCATCTTCAGGGCTGCGTTGAAGCTATGCTGTATTTACGGCATCTCAAGGTTTCTGTTGATGCTGAGCTGTCTTTACGGCATGTATATGTTGATGATATGCAGTGTTCACATCTTCAGGGCTAGGAGGAACATTTTTACACTCTTCTAATTCTACTACTACAAATGTTCCTCCTTCTATTGAAAACAGGTAACAAAGATTATAACATTAAACATTGTCGCTAACCCTCTATAAAACCTATCTGTAATGTGGCTAGGAACCATCTCGATCAATTTCAAACAAAAAAAAGAAACAACAAGCGGTTCATTCGTTTAGGAGTTGTAATGCCATACACACAAATGCACACAGGCATATAAGACCCGTTTTGTCATCGGTGGTTAAAAAATAATCACCTATTGTGTTTTAAAAGAAAAACCCGAAAACAGTTCAAATGTGTTTCTTTTACACTTTCATTAGGTCGGAATAAGGTTTATGTGACAGGAAAACTGTGAATATTTTTTTCACTTACAAACTCTGTAGCTGTCAATGTCAGACAGTACGAAGTTCGCCGTATCGACGATTGAATATTAAAAAATATATGCTGATAATTATGTCACATCAATTTGAGTTGGTGATAATTTGAATTTCAGTGGTGGCCAATGTCCACGTCTCGGAAAATTGGATTTGTTAGTGTATGTTGAACGCAAATATGGAATTGGTTTGCCCATTTGTTGGCGGTAATTACTTTTGTAAATTGCTAGCTTTTGCCAGCGGCGACACCCGTGTATAATTTGGCTTTCCCGCTGGAACTGGTTGTGATATTAGTACAACATTTTAAGTAAAAACTGGAAAAACCGACTTCGGTTTCAATCAGCCGTATAGGAACATAAAAACTACAAACTCAAAAAATATTTTCCTCGTTTTCCCAGCGATTAAATCAACAGATACAGGCTTGATGGCAATTGGACCACCTCGGAAGTGTCCTCTTTCAAACATTTCCTCTTTAAAAGATGTTTTTGTTTTATGTTCAGAAATGTCGGAGAAATCGATTAACCTACACAAAAAATATAGGATCGATCAAAGTTACTTAAAAATCTAAACTTAAAAGTCTACAAAAAAAACCTCCTCCTTTTTTCAAATACAAATTCAGACAGCCTATGCCCTTTCAAAAATCTTAGCTATATGTTGCTAAAAAATTTAGTAAAATCGGTTACGAATTTACACCAAAAGTGGTAAGGTGAGTTGGCAACCTGAGGTCGGGATGTTAGGCCTGGAGCAAAAGTAAGTTTACCGGCCACCTTATCCTCCGAACCGGAACATGTTAACGACAAGCACTGACGTTATGGCAGTGGGAAAAGGTGAGGCGGTGGTACTAATCCGGGTGAGTCGATGCAAAACTCAACTACCTAGTCAAATGTCACGGTGCTAGTGACGGTAAGCCTGTGCCTGGCAGGAAGGCAGGTGGTCTATTTTGCAAAGGAGCCCTGACCAACACGAGATGTTTTGTAGGAAAATAATTGGCCTTTTCTCTTCTGTGGAATTAACATGTTATATCGTACCACCTAATCTATAATATAAAAATGAATCGCTAAATATGTTGGGAAGCGCATAACTTCTGAACGACTGGACCGATTTGACTAATAATTTTTTTATTTTGTTACTTATTGTCAGGAGAAGGTTGTTACGAAGAGAAAAACGGGAAAAGTTGCAAGGAAAATGGGAAAAATAATACTTTATAATATCCCATACTGAACCGGTGAAACGAAGTTCGCCGGGCCAGCTAGTATGAAATAGTTTTGTTAGGACATTCGCAATGTTTGTGGTAGGTAATTAAGGCCTTACGGAGTATATGACGTATCTAAAAATTTACAGGTTTCGCAATTTTTCCTTAATTTGTGTTATAAAACGTTGCTTCTCACTAAATTTCAAGATTCTGAGTTCACTGGAATTATCTCATAGGTTTTGAATTTCTTGCAAGTTTAAATTTCAACTTGAAACCACGAGGTTCTGCGAAAAAGGGGCTAGATATCTATCTATACGGCTATCTAGACGACTAATTGATCCTATGAGGGTATTGTTTTTTCTTTTCGAGGTACGGAACCCTAAAAAGTCGTGGTACGTAACAAATTCATCTTTTGAAATATAATAAATAAAATATTATTATCCTTATTTCAAATGTTTTAAGTATTTTATATGTTACAAATGTATTTGCTTACTACATGTAACTAAAATTAAAAAAATAAAACTTGACTGAATGAAAAAAAAATCATCAATATTTTTCTTTTATTTTCAATTTAAAAATAGTTCGTTGAAAACAAATTGGGTTTTCTCCATTAGTGTCCATTAAAGAGGATAGCGTATATATAATATATAAAGAGTATATAATATATAAATTTGTTAGAATTTTTTAAAACCGCTTTTTAAAGACAATTTCTTAAATTGAAATAGAAGATGAAAAGTTACAAGATGTCGAACGTTTCATGGTTTCGAATGTTTAACTCAATTACAACATCGCTGATTGAAAATCTATCTGCGTACCAAAATTACATAATATTAAGATGAAGGCAGTCTGCAGGGGTGTCTGTGTTGCCTATCGAGGATACTTACTCCCTCCTGCTGCTGGGGCAAGAGGAAGGGGCACTGTCTGGATGTATAAAACTATAGCGCTGATATTTACTCTTTAACTTTTTATTGTTGTCTAAAATGTAAATAAAGTCTATGATAGGATTTTATTTAGAATTTAATACTGAACAATGAAGCCCCACGCCTATGAAACAACTGCCACATATAGGCTATAAATACCGCAGATGTTACACATGCCTGCATGCCATGCATGTCGCTGTTCCGATATTATGTGATAGGCAAACAAAGAAGCAGATTTTTTATCTTTCTAGTAGTGGGTCTTACGACCAGCGCTCATGCTGCAAGTTCAACTCTAGGGGCTATCATGTCCTGCACCACGGAACACAACAATGGCGAGCACTGGCATGATAGCGTCAGGTTGAAGTTGCGTCGCTATGACTGACGTCTTAATTCTTTTACATATGTAGATTCAACTGCTAGAAAAAAACACCAAACATCACAATAGCCAGCACTAACACTGTGACGACAGGAAAAGGTAAGAGCCGTTCAATTCTCAATCGTACCATAATGTTATTATACTTCACTAAAACTTTACTACCAATGATGTTATATTTGAACTGCAATACTATATTGTAATATACACATGTTAATGTTTTTCTGTGTTTATGAATTGTAATTATATTATCTTGTTCGAACATAGTTTTCTTCATTTAAAAAAGATAATATATAGATAAAAAGATAAAGATATAGATAATGCATAGTTTACTTTTCATCTTAGACGCATAATAATTAATATACTTACTTAATAATTATAAAATAAATAAAAAACAATATTGTCTTCTGGGATAGTGTCCATTAAAGAGAGTATATATATGTATATATAAAAGCGTATATTAATGTTATTTAAACACATAAATAATTAAAAAAACCACACAATTTGTTAGATTTTTTTAAATTTTTTAAATTTAAATTTATCAAAATTGACTAATTCAATTCAACATGTACATAAAATTCAATAATTACTAAAAGTTTTAACGTCTTTAAGAGAAAAGATGGTAACAGCCATATTTTCTCACGAAGGCGCCAAAACTCTCCTACACAATCTTTAAAATACCAAAATTATCCTACTAACAGATTATAAGGCAGCCATATCAATACATTAAAAAAGTACGTTCGAGACACCCCTTAAATAAATCCCCAAATAAAACGTCAGTAGCAGTGGTTGCAACTGATTGTATATACAGCGTGTATATCTTGTGACTGACCTACCCCTAGCGTCTGCGCCGTGTACACTTGAATGTACTAAGTATAGCCAGACTGTAGAGGCACTAAATTATACAGCACTAGGTTTATTGTGGGGGAAGCGCGCTGCGACTGCGGACTTGCCTCAAATAACCTTGATTTGCTGACATTTTAAATCGTAAACGAAAGGACTGTGAAAGGGAAGATTAGCGATTGCAATTTTAATTATTCATTTCAAATGTTAGGTCTTTTTTTTGTCGAAACGTAATTAAAATCTTTACGATGTTAGAACCAGTTTATCCATGATGTATCGGTAGTAAACATTGTTTTATCATTTGGTCTTAATGATTTATGTAATCCCCGTCCTATTTTTTATAAAAGGTAAAAGGGTAACGAGTTTTTATAAAAGGTGATAAGAAATTATCAGCACATATGGATTACTAAAAATTGGTAAAAGAACGACACTATAGATAATATTACCGTGATGACACCAACAAAATCTAGGATGTTCCTTCTTACGTAAATTTACCTGTTCTACGTTCCTAACCGGAATACAACAATTGTGAGCACTGACATTGCGGCTGCAGTATTGTTAATTAATAATGCAAATTGTAGCGAGGCACTTTTTTTTATCGTAGGTGTTAAGACGACTTTTATGTGTACCAATACAAATTCCCTTGCTTATACTATAATAAAAAACTAATACATAAAAATTAAGCAATTATGTTGTTAGTGACACCGACAACTTGGAGGTACTAGTTTTATAATTGACACTATTTGTAATAGGCGCTAGATAGAACTTCATTGATAATGTTTTCAAAAGGCAAACACTGTAAAAAATAAATTAAAATAATAATGTATTAGTTTCGCTTATTACGGCATCTTCAGAGTTATTATAATAATTACAATATTTAATTTATTTTAGAACAGTGTCACAGCCCGTTTTGAAACGCCTATCAATTTTATTTACTATATTATCTCTTCATAACAGATGTTTAACTTAAGTTCGGTTTAAGAAGTTTAAACCGAACTCCTGTTAAACAACTGCTAAGAAGAGATAAATCGTAAATTAAAATTAGTTAGTGTTTAGAAAATTGTTAAGAAGTGTCTTTTGAGAATGTTATAATTAGTTTCATTTGGCTGAAACAAAAATAAAATGATTTTGCATTGTCAACATATCTATTCTATCTTCATGTTAAAGGTCAAAGTTTAAAAATTTGTTTTACTAGCAATGCATAGTTTATTTCTATGAACTCACGTCGACTGTACGAAACTTTTCAATGTAAGTCAAACTCTTTGAACATATAAATTCATGTTTTGCAGGACTGACAACATTTTTGATTCAACTGACATATGATATCAACCTCAATAGAAATTTTTGTGCACTCTTTTAGAAATTTTATTTCATAAACGTGAAGTTTATTTTAGTTGAAATCATATTGTTTTTAGATTTGATACTCATTTCTACAATTTTATTTCCCCGTCTTAGTCCGCGCTCCTGTGCACAATAGACTATCTGCTTTCCTGCTAGGCAGCTCGTAAAAGGCGAGCGTGGGCTTACCGTCACTAGCACCGTGACATGTGACTAGGTAGTTTTCTCAATAACAACAATTTTTTTCTATTCCATTTTATTCGATTATAATTATACTCTATTGTAAATCACTATATAGTATTAAACAAAGTCGCTTCCACTGTCCCTTTGTATGCTTAAATTTTTAAAACTACGTAACGAATTTTTATGCGGTTTTTTTATATGTTTATATGTTTATCTCATAAAATGAGGAAGGTTTATATGTTTATCTCATAAAATGAAACCTTAAAGTCTAATTTACGGTATTGTTTATAAGAAACCGAACTAATTGAGGTATTCTAATCTTTGAAACTATGTCATTCTTTATCTTAATCTTTGAATTTTTTAATTAAATCCGCATCATACTGAAAGCGCGGTACATAAATATACTAAAGTCGTACAGAACTGGACAAAATGTACTTTAAATTCAATAATCATTTCAATATAATACGATATAGGTGGTACAAACAGAGATTTATTTGTTAAAGTTCACTACGCTACACTCTAATCACAAATGTCGGCATTAATAAAGTAATGTGCAAGTATGTTATATCGTTTATGGTGACCTTGATATTGTCCTAACTCCCCGGTTAGCGGGCTCCCCAGGCAGACAGTCTGCAGTCTAGACGTGGGGTTCCAAGTGCATTTTTCTGTCTGGACCCCTTCACTTCACTACAACCCTATCTTTTACGCGTGTGCGTTATTTCAATTTTAAGAGTCTGGGAGATGTATTAAGATATAATGATACATCGAAGTTATTTCCTTAGTCTAAGGCAGTTTATTGGATAGCAGTGGATTTTAATTTCCCGCTCATTCTTTGAAATTTTATTGGAGTATGATTACATTACTTTTGATATGTTCATATAAATATTTACATTTATTTACAAAGAAGCTAACTTTTGCCTGATATTGGGAACTAATATCTGTATATATTTATAAAATACTAGCTGAGCCGACAGACGTCGTCCTCTTAGAATTTAATATCGTGTCCTCTTCCTATGAATATTGAAGTTACTGTACCTCTTACTATGACTTAAATTTTCTAATATTCTGCTAATTTTACATTTTTTTATATAAATGATTGTAATTAACACAACAAAAATATAATTACCAAAATTGTTCTATTTTTTCAAACGTGAAGCGATGACCAAAGGATAAGAAATTAATTTTTGCAACGACTGAAAAAGGTGTTATAAGTTTTTCATGTCTGTGTTTTTTTTGTGTATGTGTTTGTCTGTGGTATCATAACTTTTGAATGGATGGACTGATTTCAATGAGGATTTTTTTTGTTTGAAAGGTAACTAGTTGATTGAGATGGTTATTAGCCACATCATATAAGTATTATCGCCTCTGTGGTCGAGCGGTCCGGGTGTTGGACTTGACTGCATGAGGTCTCGGGTTCGAATCCCGGGTCG
>DVZK01000993.1:0-10371 GCA_018236665.1 Calephelis perditalis
GAAGTGCCTCTGTCTACTTTTGACCTTCATGGCAAGTGATTGCTGCTTTAATTTGACGGTGCTGGCGTTCAATTAAGCCATTACATTGCGCACGGTAGGATGTGGTCCTCTTGTGTTGAAAACCAATAATTTCGGCTAAAGATTTAAACAAGGCAGACTCGAACTGCCTGCCCCTGTCTGTGATAATTTATACAGGGCATCCGAATCTTGCAATCCATCCAGCTATGAGGGCTTTCGCAACGGTTTTGGCAGTTATTTCGGGAATAGGTATCACCTCAGGCCATCGTGTAAATCTGTCGATTGCTGTGAGGCAATAGCGTTGTCCTTCAGACAGAGGTAAGCTAACGATCTTTTCAATACTGTCATGAGGCACAAGAATATAGTTATCGATAAAACATTTTTAGAGGTGGGTCACACCCAAATGGAGGCCGGTTTAATACAATCTACGATAGAACGTCACCTAAAGAATAAAGTCATAAATGTGCCACCTAAATACATGATATCTACTGCTAAATATTCTCGTAAATGCCCAGTACCCTACTCTCTAACATATTTGGACCACGCTTACTTCAAAAAATTTGATAAAATTCAGTTTTATAAAAGTATTCGTCCAGGAAGATCCAAAGGGAATCTTAAGGTGACTAACATTCATGCTCTATGTTACGAAACAAAAGGAGCAATTCTTTATAAAACTTGATTTAAGGACGAATAGCGAAGTTTACCACAAAGGCGATCTTTGCCATGTAATCCTTGCGAGATTACTGAACTTACTCAATTGCAACAGAACCTACGAAAAATTACTTCACGAAAATTTTGAGATTCGCAGCAAAAAAAAAGATCCTTCCGTCTGACTCATGAAAATTATGACGACTTGCCTTATGAGTAGAATAATAAAAACCAATAACAAGAAGTTTAATAATAACTTTAATCTAGATACCATACTAAATCTAAGTCAAAAACTGCTAAGTACTCGAGCAAATAGAAACTTTACTTCGGCAAGCTGCTAATTTTTTTTTAATTTTCATAATTGTGTATAAGTTATGCTACTAATTTTATGTTTAAAATTACAAGAAAAAATATAGGAACCAATGGCATTTTCAGAATTTTGATTGTTAAAGTAATAAAAGTATTATTCAGTTTTTTCTTCGTCCTGTAAACTTTATAAAAATGGACTTAGCAGGTTAACAAATTAGACCGACGATTTTTTTTTAAAAAGTTAATCCAATTATACTAAATTAAAAAAATATTGGGTCAGCAACGACCCTTAGGGCATACTGAATAGAGCACTTGAAACGAATGAATTCATTGATTTACTTCATAACATTGCTTTTGACGATGAAGTGGAGGGTGCAGAAGTTTATATGGATCCACCAGGCAATGGTTACGTGTCTGACGGTGACTCTAGGGACAAAGATTTAATCAATTTTGACCAATATTACGAAAGCAAATGTTAGCACCCGCTGAGCTTACGCTGAGACGAATTCAAGATGATAATGACGATGAAGAAGTCTTTGCCTCCAACTGCTCCCAATGCCAGTCTGTAATCGGATTAGCTTCCCCGGCCTCTGTGCCATCTTTGTCCGAGACCTGCCCTCTCGGAATGCATATTAGCAAGTCAAGTGAAGAGTCAAGTAGTACCACAGCCCCACAAACTGATGTACACATAGATGCCCAAAGTATTACAGAAGATTCTAGTCCATCATCTGAAGAGTCTAAGGTTGCTGTATGTAATATAGTAGAATTTGAAAATAATGTTGAAGATAAGGTAACCACAGAAAAAAACGGTAAACTAAATGATACAGCCTTTCTAGACACAGAAGAACTCTATGAAGGCACCGAAAAGACTAATAATATTTTTATCAATACTGATGCAGCTAAACAGTTTTTGAGTAGACAGCTATCTTGGGTATCTGCAGGTGAAGACTATTTAGTTGAGTATACAGAAAAACCTACAAGAATAATCAAAGAAAATGTCTCTAATCTTACTAATTTTGTTTATGAAGGTGTGAAGACAGTTGGGGACAAAGTTGCAACATTATCTAGGCATGTTAGTGGAAGTAGTGATAATAATGATGCTGTAGAATTAATTGACTGTAATTTAAATGACGAAATAACCCCTCTTATGTATGGTTGTAATTCTAATAAGTTTGATGATCTCCAGTTTTCTACAAGTACAATAAGTAGTGAAAAAGAATTTGAAACTGCAAGAAAGAATGAAACGTTACAAAACATGTCAAAACTTGGAAAGAATATTCTGGCTACAGAGTTATGGACTTGGGGTGATATATCTTATGGTCAATTGGGAATTGGTGATACAATCAAAAGAATTAAACCAATGGCAGTCATGAGTTTGTCAGGTTATGGCTTGCAAAAAGTATCTTGTGGGAAATGGCATTGTGCAGCTTTAACATTAGATGGTCGTCTTTACCTGTGGGGCTATAACCATTATAAACAAGTAAGTTTTGAGTCAAGAGAAGATAAAAGTAGTCCTAAACAATTCACAGAAAATTCTGAAAGTGATCGTATTAAAGATATGATAGCAACAGATCATCATACTCTTGCATACACTCATAATGAGAACATTTACTATATGGGGAAACATTTAGATGGTTTTACAGAATCTGTAGTTAACTTGAATGAAAAAACAGATGAAAATGTTATTGAGCATAAAAAGAAATCAATAGAATACGACAATAATGAGTTACAACATTTAAGTAAAAAGCCTCAGAATATTTGTTATCATTGGAGAGTATTATCTTCAGATAATATAAATTACTGTTCTTTAGAAGAGACTACAACTACTCATCAATTTCAAAATTTATCCATTGCTCAAAGATATCTGGAAGAAATGCTTTTGATACATCATTCATTAGTAAAACCTTTTCTTAAAAAAAGTAAAGCAATTACTTTGCACTGTAATGTGTATGAAAATGTTTGTGATATATTTGGTGACATTGTAAATATAACTGCGTTAATAGTTCTGTCTACATGGCAGTATGCTGAAAAGCACATAAATGAATGTGATATTATTTTAATACAAAGTTTAGAAGAGATTATTTATTTGTATAGAAAGTATTATATAGCCATAAGTAATTTGATTGTTATTGGTGGATTTGCTCATATCAATAATGTTGTTGATGTTCTTACAAGTATTTATAATTTATTTAGTGATCAACTTCCCAGTAATAAACAAAAAAATAATAAAAAGACTTCAGAAGCCGTAATAGGATTAGCCTTTGTCCAACCATTAACAAGATTAAGCTCTTATAAATGTATTGCTCAGTCATTGTTACGTCAAAAAAGAAAGCCAAAGCGAACAGATAGTATAAATGTAGATGATAAGGTTAGCAAAGTTATTACTTCATTAGAAACTCTTATAGATGAACAAGAAAAGAAACGAAAAGAAGCTGACGTCACAAAATTATTTTGGGAAACAATTGGTAAACCTCTAGAACAATACAGAATACCTGAAAGGCGTTTAATCCGGGAATCAAAATCCCGTCCACTTAATTTAGTAAATCCTGGACGTTTTAGTAGTCATTGGTTTGTTTTATTTAATGATTTATTTATACATGTATCAGGTAATACACAAAATGTTCATCCTTTAACAACACTATGGGTTGAGTCTGTACCTAACACTGACTCTTTACAAAATGTAATACAATTGACTATGCCAGAAGAAACAATATGTTTGACTACTTCTTCTGAGCAAGATAAAACAGAATGGATCCATTGTCTGAACTCATCCATAAAGGCAGTATTTAACAAGGAGTCTGTATTTAAGCCACCAGCAATTAGATCAGCTAGTTACACTTTTTCTAATAAGCATACATTTTATAAAGAAGCAAAGTATCATGGTCGTTGGCTAGAAGGAAAAATTCATGGTAATGGTAAATTGGAATGGCCTGATGGTAAACTTTATGTGGGACAATTCCAACTAAATACACTTTGTGGACATGGAAAAATGGAAATACCTGGAGTTGGTTAGTTTTCTTCATAATAAAAATAGTTGTGCATGTAATTTATAAAAAATAACATATATTTTTAGAATTTGTTGATCTTAACTCTTCTAATACTTCTGATCTAGTTTTGATAGAATTTTCACAAATATTAACCATTTAAAAAAATTTAAATCTTAGGTACTTTTCATTGAAATCAATTACATAAGGAGCATATGCCTTTGATTGATTAAAAACACTCATTGCTTAGTATTGCAGCAAAGCCATGTACATTTTCACAATAGCTCACAATTAATAAAATAATAAATAAATATTGATGGACAAGTTTCAGAAATTGAATCTAACCCCATAGTAAGCAAATTATATGCTTGTGTTATGGGTGTTAGTCAACGATTGTAAACATAGAAATACTTAAATAGATATCGGAATGAATTTAATAAACACCCAGACCCGGAAATACAGACATCTAAATGTTCATCACACAAATGCCTGCCCCTGTCGGTAATCGAACCCGAGCCTCTTGGTTGATCAATGTAGTTAGGCATGTACACTGGCCACTCGAACAACGAGGCGGTCAAATTGTAATAATATTAAAAAAAACAGCAGTAAAATAATGAAGGAGAAATATGTCTAGCTGTCCAAGTAACATATTCAACATTACTATTTATATTTAAAAAAAATTAAGTCTACTATGTATGATTCTTGAAATTTTAATTGTAGGTACTTACGAAGGCCAGTGGAAAGACAATCTTCAAAATGGCTATGGGATAATGAAATATACATCTGGAGATATATATGATGGATTCTTTAAAGATGGTCAGCCCCATGGTCATGGAATTAAGAAACAAGGAGATTTCACCTCATCATCAGCTACAATTTACACTGGTGAATGGATGAATGGTGTTCGTCATGGTTATGGTGTGATGGATGATATTGGGAAAGGGGAGAAGTACTTGGGGAATTGGAGTGATAATAAGAAACATGGATGTGGCCTGATTGTGACTCTAGATGGAATTTACTATGAAGGATTGTTTATGCAAGATATTTTGACGGTATGTATACTTGTGGTATATTTTTATGGATTAGAATTGTTGACTAACACCAATAGCACAATCAAATAATATGCTTAGGGGCTATGTAGTAATTTTGTAATTTTAAGCCCAATAAATCACAGTAATAAAAAACTGTAGATAAAGTAATAAATTGATTTAGTAATGTCAGTATACATATTTATATGTCTTTGCCCCGGAATATCAAGCAGTGTTTTTTGCATCACCTGTTTCCTTACGATTGTATAATGTTTCGGAAGAAAAATCCGAAGGTGGCTTAATTGTTTTATGTTCAAGTTAAAAAAAAATGTAAAACAGCTTATAGTGGATATGCTGAGTCTGTGTGTAGAGGACTCCTGAGACACGTATTAATTTTATTTTAAGTAAATATTTCAGTCATTTGACCACCTTATTGGTCGACGCGTCGAGTTTCGCTACCACTACCCAAAATGCTTGTGTTCAATTTCTAACACAGCCTTCGTAGACGTGACAAGATTGATGTGAATATTTCTGATTCCAAGATTTTATTAAATTTATTTAGATATACATATGTGTGTATACAAGAAGGTTATTACTCAGAACTCCAACTACATAATCTAACTAGATTAATAAAACTGTAGTAGACATTTATTTGACTCGTTGGTCAAAGGGTTAGCATAATGCCTAAAGCTTCATGCTCGGCTTTAATTGTCGAAAGGGCCAGCATTTACCTAAGTAATGAACATTTTCTGATCTCTACTAAGTATTTCTATGTATTAGTATTGTCGACTTGCTACCATAACACTGGTATATAATAATTTTAGAGTTATGTTCAATTTGGGTATTTTGTTCAGGATTGTTTTTCTTATTTTAATTATTTTTTTTTTGTCAGGGCCATGGGGTAATGGTATTTGAAGATGGCACACACTATGAAGGAGAATTTCGGTCAGCTGGAGTATTTTCTGGAAAGGGAGTGTTGACATTTTCAAGTGGGGACAAAATTGAAGGCTCCCTCAGTGGAGCTTGGACTGAAGGTGTTAAGATATCCAATGGAGTAATGCATTTGAATGTATCCAATCCAGTGCTACCAGAAAATTCTAAACCTAAGTCAGTATAATAAATTATTTTTTTAAATCCCATTTTTTGAATAGTATGGGTTGTACAGTTATTAGACCGCCTAGTTGATCGAGGGGTTAGCGCGTACGCCTAACGCCACCTATCTTAACGAGGTTCAGGTTCGATTTCCGACATGCTAGACATTTATATGATGAATATCATAAATGTCAGCATTTCAGGGTATGGGTGTATTTATAAAATTTATTCCGGTATCTATTTAAGTATTTCTATGTATTATTATATCTCGGCACTCGTCTTGTTCCACATAATCTAGCCTGAGAGCTTTGGAGCCTTTTGGCGCCAATTTTTAAGCTTCACGTAGCCTCCATATTTATGCTAAAGATGACCGCACGAACTCAGGTGACTTTTGTATAAAAACTTATCCACAATGTCACCCAATGCTAGTAACTTGTATTGTTTCAGTTCATTCGGAAAATTGTGTGTGACAGCGAATCAAAAATGGAATGCGATATTCAGGCAATGTCTCCAACGCTTAGGAGTGTCAGATTCAGTATTAACACCAACTGGCAGCCATTTTACAAATGGCCCAAATGGGGCCAGCATCGAAAATGTAAAGATTTGGCAAAACGTCGCAGTTGCTATATCGTGTTCGCACAAAGAGAAGCACGTCAAATCGGCCAAGATAAATAGTAGCCTAGAAAAATCTGTGGACTGTTTGGAAGTCATTCCAAAGTTTGGCCAAAAGACGCTTACTTTGAATGACTTCATGGAATTAAAGCAATATTTGCAAACTGTGAGTATAGACTATATAATACACACATATCTTCACGCCAAGTTCCTAACGTGGTAGGCAGAGAGTATTGAGTGCTAGATGTCACAATCCTTGCAGAATTGCCTGGCTTTCTTCACATTCAAACAAACACGTTGGTTTCGGAGACTCTTAATACCACCCGTGGATAGAACCCAAGCAATTTGATTGTGGAATGTTAACCTATATATGATCAATGTTTTTAATTTTTTCCTACTAATTACTGATACATATCAAGAAAATAAGGTTCGTTGACTTTACTACCATTGTTGTATTAAAAGAACTTAATCTATACATACTTATAATAAAACTGTAAGAGTTAATTCTGTACATTGAAGATATTGAAAAAAGATGCAGGCGATTAAAAAAGGACATCAAAACACATTTTTAGAATCTGTACCATAACCTTTATTTTATTAACGCCGAATCACTGAACCGATCGAAACGAAATTTGTCTGTACCTAACTTTATGTTCCGAGGAAGGTAAATCATCATACTCTTTATCCCGTTCTGGTGCGAGAGGGGTAAGAGTAAAAATTTAAATTGGGCTATAATTCAATAACGGGCAGTATTATTTAATTTATTCGTTTTTTGTTTTGTGTAATATTGTCCGATATTTTTTCTCAAAGTTGTAAATTTTGTAGTTGATAAATTACGGATATATTAACACTCGGTATGAAGTGACCAAATAACTTGAAATGTGGAATGTAGAGATACATTTGAATGTATGGTCATCTGGCACATACAAAAATCTTCACGCTCAGTCCCTCTTCATTTTAACATAAAATTAAATTTTAGGCATGTGAGAGTGTACATCATCCACTTGGCCAACTAGTATTAAGTCTGACAAATGCGTTCAACACAACATATGGCGGAGTGCGTGTTCATCCTCTGCTGTTGAACCACGCTGTGAAAGAGTTAAAGAGTGTGACGTCACGGTTGTACCAAGTCGTGCGACTGTTGTTTCCCGCACTGCCGCCTGAGGGAACTGATCTGGTTCTTTCCCATAAGACAAAAGATGGACAGGATGAGGCGGAAGAAAAGAATCCTATCGAAGGGTAAGTTCAAGATCAATTAATGTCGACGCAATTGAAAAGTATATGTTTTTTTAATTTAAGTTTAGATTAAGTTACCCGATTTAACAAAATCCTCTTTAATATGAACATAGTATAAAATACAAGAACTATAACACAAAATAAAAGTGAATTGTACCCAAGCAAAAGAACGAGGCACAAGTGCACGGGTGGATCGTGGTACGCTTCCTTACTTCCACGTACATGTCCTTGCTGACTTTTTGAAATTATGCTTTGCGCATTAAAATTTTGCGTGAAGTGTAAGAGCGTTTTCAGACTATTTGATCCGATACTGGTGACGACGCTAATTCTATAAATCCGATATCGGGGTAAGTAAAATGTATGAAATATGTACCTGTCTTTCATATTGTCCGGCTATCGGATCGGATATCGGAGCTAAAACCGATATGCTGGCGGCATGATCGGCCGTCGGGCGATAATGTTTGTATATGTGCTATAGGTATATCTGAATCGTCTCTGTGTGCGTAAACATTTTGAGTTTTTTTTACTAGTTTGGTTGTCGTCATTTAAATACGACATAATTACATTAATTGAATTTGAGGAACTAGGTGCGTTTAGTAGCTTGTTAAGAAGAGTATGAAATGCTCCCTCTAAATATCTACCTTCCACAATGGGATGTATCCAATACTGTCTGTGGACAAATCTTTTTTTTGCGTTTCAAATATAACAGATACAGCAAATAAAGTTTTCTGTTATAGTCTGCCATGATGTCCTGTCCGCACTAAGTTATCAAGCAATTGACCTTAGCGGAACGATTTAGTCGGCTATTGCATGTCGGGTATCGTCGTCCGACACCGATATCGGATCGGATAATGTGAAAACGCTGTAAGGTGTGTGTTAGGTGTGCGGTGTCGGCGGCGGGTCTGCTGCAGCCGGCGCTGCTGCCGCGCGTGCACCCCGCGCTGTTCGTGCTGTACGCGCTACACAACAAGCGGGAGGACGACCTCTACTGGCGCCGCCTGCTCAAGTGGAACCGCCAGCCCGACGCCACGCTCATGGCCTTCCTCGGGATCGACCAGTCAGTGCTGCACATACACATTACACATTACAACTGCATACACATTTAGTGACCCTTGGCTCGACACTCAATTTTGGCTAACAAATAATAAAAAAAAAATGTAATCGTGTGAAAAATATAGTCATGAATACTTACAGTAAATATTACTGTAATATAACACATACCTATAAAATAAGGATTGGACATTGTCCTCGGACCTAGCATTTACAGGTCTTACTTGGCCGATGCCTTTAACGCTTATCAGTATCAGCAAGGATAGCGACCCTCATCATGTCTATAAGCAAATGCACACTGTCCAAAAATATACCATGACATATTATAACGTTCTTAAGGATGTCAAAACGTCATTAAGCTTACCGCATCGGGTCTAACTACAAAAAGGCGTTTTACACATCCATGAAACTGTCTCTGGGTGCTGTTTCGTGCAGAAGATCGCCAAAGTATCACGAAGCATCCCCAAAATGATCAAAGTCATGAAATTTTTTAATCTATTGTCACAATGTTAATGTATTTTATTATTTGCCACAAAAATATTCTCAACCGTGCCAATAAATAAATATCCCCAAACAAATTATACAACTTAATCTAACCCTAAAGTAAGCAAAATAAATGCTTGTGTCACGGAACAAATATATAGAAGATAGAGACTTAAATAAATTGTGAATTAATTTTTAAACAAACAATTATTAAACATCCATACCCGGAAATACAAACATCTAAATGTCCATCACACAAACACCTGTCCCCGTGGGGAATCGAAACTGAACCTAGCGGTCGGTGAAGTTAGACGTGTACGCTAACTCCTTGACCATCGAGGTGATCAAGTATGTATAGTTTAAATTAATGTAATTGAAGATCATTTTTGTTGCGTTTAAATAATAATTTTATACCTATAGTATGTAACTATAGTAGTACCAGCGGTATGTCGCTCGCTAGATATTAACCTCAGACTAACGATAAAGCCACCTCAGGTACCATTAATAGTGTTATTTATTTATGAAATTATGATAGTTGGGTAGCAAGATGGCGTCCCAGCCTACGTAATAGCTTGTAGTTCGTACAGGAAGTGCTCTATATTTATTTTATTACTTGTACTAAAGTGTTAGAGTGATGAGCAACACCAAATATTGTTCACTAGCTGACACTCGCGACTTCATCCACTGGTTAAAAGAACGAAGGAAAGATTTTCCCGCAGTAAAGTTTTTCTAAATGCTGACCACTATATATGTATATTTCACAAAATTTGCTACGACAGAAAACGTAGGGTGTTATAAGTGGGACGAGCGCGTGTGCGTGCGTGCGTGTGTGTGTGTGTGTGCGTGTGTGTGTGTGTGTGTGTGTATGTCAGCTACTACGCACGTGGGGGTCCGTCTCGGCGTTCACCTTC
>DVZK01000994.1:0-10370 GCA_018236665.1 Calephelis perditalis
GAAAATCAATTTGATAGGAACGATGACTATGATGCTTCCTTTTACTTAAACTACGTCACTTTTAAAACTTCATCATACAAATTCAGCATCAGTTCATCCCCTCTATTTTTTTGGCGGCCTACACTTAATTCAGGTACAATCGAGATCGAAAAATATTTAGGAATGATGTTTAAACATCAATATGAATGGGTTTTTAAAATGATATGGGTTTAAGTGATCTACTATATGATACTAAAATGATACAGTTTAAGCTCAGATCGTGCACATACACAGCAAGGTACGTGCTTAAGCTAAGCCGTAGTGTAGAAGGGGCGGTTGCGTGCCGGATCTCTATTGAGCTTGTTCTAGGTGTCGCCCGGCCGCCCCAGGCGACCTATCTATAACGAGAAATGTTTTGATTCACACGATTCGGCGTTCGGCGTCTATACGGATGGTATATAACCGCGATAACACTATCGCGCGGTGGTGCAGACCAATGTATACCCGTCCGCTCAACGGCGCAAGTTGAAGGAGTTCGAGGGCTACCGTCGCATTGCCGTCGTGGTGGTCGTGGACGAGGAGACTTACGCCGAACGGGCCCGACAACGGGAGGAGGCCGATGGCAAGGAGGTGCCCGACGGCGCTATCATGGACATGAAAGGTTGGTAGCGCGCCGCCCGACATCACCATATCTATCACTCGTCCCCATCAATACTTGCGGAACTCATGCTCGCATTGCCCTTACAGCTAACTTCACGCTGCCGGAGACCGGTCCCTGGTTGGATGAAGTGATATACGCCGAGCTCCAGCAGGAGGAGGCTAAAGCCATAGTGGAAGGGTTCCACAAGGAGGCGGCTGCAGCGGGAGCGGCGCGAGAGAGAGAGAAGCGCGCCCGCTCTCCCTCACGCGACGCACCGCCGTCTAAGCGGCAACGTTCTGCTGACCGCGGGAGAGATCGCCGTCGTGATAGAGGTATGTTTCATATGGTTGTTTTTTTATAATTCAATCAATTAAAATCAAGTTTACGGTACAATTTTTGATCACATTGTGATAGTGTAAACAGCTGGTGTTATTCTCATCATTAATGCTGAAGGAAGGTCAGAAGGTCATCTTGTCTCTTCGGTGGCTCCTTTGAGGATTCACGAAAAATTAATTTGTTTGCTGTCATATACTCTTTAATTCACTTTTTCAATCAAGTTAATGTTATAAGAATATAAGATTTGCCCGTTTTTGCCAGTTGTCTGTCAAGTATTAAAAGGTATTTTTTAAATACTGAAGGTATTTGTTGAATACAAAGTTACATTTATTTTCTCGGAATAGGTTCGACAGCTATGACATGAATGAACAAAAAAGAAAAAACTATGATATGTAATTATGCCTCTGTGGTCTAGCGGTCCGGCGTCGAACTTGATTCCCTAAGGTCCTAAGCAACAAAACACATATAAAATGTGTATTTTCAATTTTCTAATGAAAACATAACATTGCCCGGTCCCGGTATTGGTTATGTGTCCGGTTGACGATAGGCTAGACACCAATCACATTGTGGGACTTAGTCTCTTCGGCTAGTTGTGGGTGCCCTGGTTATGCCTCTGCCTAATTCTTGAGGGAATATGAGCGTGAAGATAGTTTTCTTGACACGAACGAAACATTAAACATATTATTTTACACCAAATATGTAAAAAAATTGTATGTGTCTTGTTATCTTGATCCTTCGAGCCGGATGTCTGTTCCAAATAACTACAATATTTGTGCACTGTTTATGCTTTCCAAAGCTGAAAATACTTTCTTTTCACCAAGTGTAGACTAGATCAAGGAAAAACTTCAAAAGAACACATTTAATATTAAAGATTTTTGCTTAGAGCGTGCACATATTTTACTGTTCATGAAATAGTTGCATCATTGGTGCTCTCACTGTTGCGCTGCTGTTTTTTAAGATATGAGTAAACTCTTTCTAGATGTGTGTTAATTTGATTGCAATGTTTGTACAGAAGACAGATGGGGCGGCGGCGGCGGTGGTGGTGGCGGCGGTGGCGGTGGCGGTGGCGGGGGCGGCGGTCGGGGGGGGCCGGCCGGCGGCGGGGGGGGCGGCGGCGGCGGCGGCGGGGGCCGGTGGGGCATGGGCATGGGCGGTGGCGGCGGACGGGACCGCGGACCGCCCATGGGTGGGCCCCCCGGCCGGTTCGACAGGATGGGTGGCGGCGGCGACAGGATGGGAGGCTGGCCGGGACCGCAACCTCCAAATCGGTCAGTACAAAAGTCATTTTTTTGTAGTCTTTTTTTTACCGAGTCTTGAGAAGAAAAGTTTATCGGCTATATTTTGCCGTGACGTCTTATAATTCGATGAAGCCGGCTGCACGCACCAAAAAACATGACTCATGCGGTGATACCTCGCTCTGAGTCATGCCATTTAAGGGTTGAAGTGCAAACGAGAGCGCGGAACGAGCGACAAACAGGCAAGGCAGGCTGTCACGTTTTCCGAGGTGGTCCTATATATTTTTTATGAACCGTATAGTTTTCCAATTATTCAATATGTACTTCATAATGCATAAATTGTAGACGATATCTTGAGCGTACATGGACCTTTGTTTTTCTTAAGTGGGTATACCTTAAAACAATAGAGAAATGTTGATAAAATTTATGTGGGGACCATCTCGGAATCATTTTCTATATTTCGAAAAAAAGTCTCGATATGTTAATAAAATAATTGGAACCGGTTTTTGCAATTTTAAAACGATTAAATGATTGAAATATCAACTTCCCAAGGAAAGTGAAATAACCTAAATGCAATTGAAGCTGATGATAAATTACGTACTTTTTTCTTACAAAGCTGGTCTTAGGCAAAGAAGATCTAATATTTGTACATTGCAAAATACGGCATTCAGTTGGATTTTTTTTAGTTAAAACGACAGAAGTTAATTTCTTTCATTTAGATTGGTAAAAAAAATAAGTTGGCAAATCAGTGGTGAAACTCAAGATCACAGAAATATGGGAAACATGTAAACCCAGTGTTTCTTACAATATATTGTATATGACTAAACTTGTAGCAGGCAAACTGAATTTAGTATTATAGAATTAGTATTATAGTGTTCAAGTTTTAGTTCGGTTGTTTTGTTACAGCGACTTCGGCGGTCGCGGCGGTGGCGATCGTGATAACTTCCGCGGTGGGCGAGGCGGGCCCATGGGCGGTGGTGGCCGGAACGATCGCGGCCCTGGCGGACCCGGAGGACCTGGCGGCCCCGGGGGCCCTGGACCCAACCGCGGAGGACCCATGGGTGGAGGTGGTGGAGATGGAGGGGGCCGGTTCCAACGTGACCGACCACAGAATAGAGGACCGCAGCCGCCTTCACCGGATAAACGGCAAGGGCCGCCTCCTGGTAAGTCTACAGGCAACATATTACTTAGTTAGTTAGTACAGTTTTAACAGAACCGACCGCAGAAAAGTTTATAAGTGTCTGTCGTCTCGAAAGCTCACATATCGTACCTCCGGTGCAATAACGTCACTTATGCATCTGACGTGATTTTTAGGAGAAGCATTTGAAAATACAACACCCTATGACATTGTATATTTGTTCTTGAATAAAAAATAAATTGATAACACAACCATTGCCTTTTTTTCAAAAAAAAAAAAGTTCATGTTCAAGTGATTTCAAATCGAAGAAAACTTAGTCAAAATTAATTTAATTTACCGATGTTTTGACAAAAAATTTATAAGTGACATTATTGCTCCGTAGGTGCGATATGATAACGTAACTCACTTCTTACTATCTGTGTGGCGGGTGTCCAGATCTTTAGATCTTTTAGCGCCAATTCTTTAAACAGTAACTAATATTAATTACCAGTTGTACTTAAGTAAATAAATTTACCAGCTATCCTTCCTTGTTGACCGAAACAAGACATTGGTGAGCAGCATTATCGCTATGGCGTTTGTCGTACATATATACGATAAGCTAAGCTTGATATCCCTGTATCAAGCATAATGTACAAGTTTCCCGTGTAGGTCCGGGTACCTTTGCAGAATAGACCATCTGCCTTCTTGTCGGGTAGCTCCCGAACGGCGAGCATAGCATAGTCACTAACACCGTCTCTTCTGACTACGTGTTAGAGTTTCGCAGTGATTCGCCCGGATTGGTACCACCGCCTTACCTATTCCTGCCGCTACAACGTTAGCACTTGCCGTTGACGTGTTCCGGTTTGGAGGGTAAGGTAGCCGGTAAACTTAATTTTGGCCGAGGTCTGACATCCCGGCTTCAGGTTGGCAACGCACTATTAGCATCTTAGGTGAAAGGCGGCGTGAATTTCTTACAATCAGGAAATTCATCTGCTTGTTTGTCATCCAATATCATAAATATCATAAATAAAGGTTAATTTTAATAATATCCGCCTTAAAGGATAGGACAGCCGTTAGTCCTAATCTTTAAGGCGGATCACGGCTATGCCAAATGTCTCCCATCTAGTGTCAGTAGCTGTAATAAGTAAGACTGTGGATCCCTACCCTCGCAAGTTGCTGTCTATTACCCAACCAGTATTGTCGGTTATGAACGATTTGACGTTGTGGTGCAGCAGTTGAATGATGTACGGGCACTGTGCAGGTAACCTCGGCATGGGCGGCAACAACAGCGGAGGCGGCGGCGGCATGGGCGGCGCCGGGTCGTGGCAGCGCGGGTCGCAGCAGCAGCCGGGCGGGCGCGGCGGTGCCGGCGGACGGCCCCCGCAGGCCGCCGCCGCTGCCAGGTCGCAGGTCAGACATACACCATTTACTACAGTTCACATCACACGTTCACAAGGACGGCGGTCATTAGTACATAAACTAAGAACTAGACGACACTAATCTATATATTAATACGTGATGCCAAAACTTTGGACCCCTTTTTACGAAAATTGCGCTACGCCAATCGGGCATTTGTCCAATCTTGAGCAACGTTGTTATTTTGCAGAGGAAATTGAAAAAAAGAACATCCCTGGCCGAGGAATCAAATCCGGCACATCATGTGCTAGTCTACTCCAAACACCGAACTGCTGGACCACTGATACTGATATAATTATTATAATAATATTTTTTATATCTATGCAAGTACAATGCATAAGTAAACTTGAAAAACTATTGTATGACTAAAAGAAATGTTCTAGTCCAAAGTCCAGAGTGAAACCATGACGAAATTTATGTGTCATAATTTTATTGATCACAGGATGGCCCTAACCAAAACCAAGTGCAGAAATCTGGACCGAACCAGGCTGCCAACCAAAACCAGAATCAAAACAACCAAAATCAAAATCAGAATCAGCAGGGTTGGAACCAGTGGGCCGGCGGATGGGGAGGCTGGGGCAACTGGGGCAATCAGAATCAAGGTGGGCAAAGTAAAACTTTTTATTTATGTTTTACCTCAAACTTTTACTGGACTAGACGATTCTGGTATTTTTTTGTTTGAAGAATGTGCTTTATGGTTGCATCCATTTAAATTTGATCAAGTCTGACAAGTTTTTTTTTACTTTATTTACAATTAATTAAATAACTAAAAACTCTCGATAATTTTAAGTTGGTTTTCTTCTGTGTTTTAATTGTTTTATAAAACATACTAGTTTAAATTACCGTCAATAGTTTCAAATTATTAAAAAAATATATTTTTCAAGATAGAAAGTTAAGTAATGATTGGCAAACTTACTTAACTCCTTGGTCGTTCACAAAAACAAGTATCAACGAATGTTGGACATTACGGACACATGTTTAGTTTATTAAAAACAACCTTGAAGATTTACCATACGGTCTTGTGACACTTAAGCATTTTATTTATTTAAACTTAACGAATTGTTATTCTTATTAGTAAAGATACTGTTTTTTGCGAAGTAACTTCATTAATTTTATGAAATTGGCCTGATACAGATTAATGAAAAAACCTTCGTAATGAAGAGGATAAACCAGACAATGAAATAATTGAGCAATTTTTACAAAATTTTCGGATTTTGTATTTCATATTGTCACAATAATGTTTAGCAGGTTGGGGCAACTGGGGTAATTGGGGCTGGCCACAAGGTGGTAACAACAACGCGAGCGGGGGCGGCAACAACGCGAGCGGCGGCACCGGCGGCAACACTGGCGGCGGCAAGGGCCAGGGCAGTGGCGGCGGACAGGGACAGGGACAAGGACAATGGCCCGCTAACTACACCGCGCAGCAGTGGTACCAGTGGCAGCAGTGGCAACAACAGCAGCAGGGCTGGCCAGGGGTAACTATCTATTTATTTGTTTTTTCTAAATATTTAATTGTTTACGCACCTGTGCGGAATAAATGATTTTATTCACACGTACATATATGTAAGGTTAAGTAAGGGTCTTCACGCCCGTATCCCCGATATAGGAGGCGGAGGTATAAACAGGGCACCCATTATTGGCCGAAGGTACTTCGTCCCAGATTGGTTAACCTCTCGCCAACCGTTATCTATCCCCGTTCAACGTTATTTTATTAGCACTTTGATGTTAGTTACTTTCCTTTGATGAACAAAACTGCTGACGGAATTTATCTTTGACGCTTTTATTATATTAACTTCAAATGACAAAAAAAATAAATATGGCGTAAGTAATACGCTATTGTTGTCTGATTGATTTTGGTGTTTGATTTTGTAATCAAATTATTTAAAATTATGTGTGTGTTAATAAATGTCGTTTGTTATTGTTAAATATAGTAATTGATCATATAGGAGACGATACCTAGATTCATACTGCAATACTACGAAATGTTATAAATATAAATGTATTTACTGTTAAAACATTTGCTTACAACCAACACCAGAAAAAGGGCTATTTGATATGGATACCAAACGTGATGAATTGAAAGCTTGTTAATCTGCGTTTATAAAATATTACTATTTAGACGGTGTATTCACATAATATCATATTATGTTTTTACAAAGAAGTTGGATTATGTTAGCCACATACAGGCACACGACCGTCTTCAACATCGGCGTTTATGCATGCGTTCGCCTTGGCTAAAACCAGTCAGGAATCAATAAATCAGTTGCAGTAATATGTGTTGTTGTTCGACAGTACGGTCAGGGCGGCGGAGGGAGCGGTGCCAGCAACGCGGACGCGGCGCAAGCGTGGGCCCAGTACTACCAGGTTTGTGGCTAATATAAATATTATAATTTTTACTTCTGGCAGCACTATCAGGGCTCGCCATTTTTATGTTTCGTGCTGGAGGATAGGTAAGACGTGGACAAGTTTCCGTCCATAAGATAGCTACACACCAGTAACATCTTTGGTGTCTATAATCAAGAGAGTCGCCAGTTTGCTATCTTATAATACTATTAAAATTCGTGATACGTTTCGTTACATCTCGATCCTGCATGTTAGCTTTCTCCAAAAACTCCACATCAAAATCGGTCAATTTGTTTAGTAGTTATGATGCTACAGATAGATACACACAAACACGTCAAACTTACAACAACTCTTCTTTTTCTGTAGTAGGTTAAGAGATATAAAAGTTCGTGTAAGACGATAGTAGAATTTTCCTGTCTGCGTATCATCAGTGTTGGACGCGTACCGACCAAGAAGATAGGAAAACTTACACGGAGGTGTACGATTTCACGATCCTAACTATGGTATATTTACGCGTCATTTACATTAATGGTGTCCCTAGGCGGAGTTTGTCTTGATCAAAATTCATATTTATTTCTGTAATGCGTAAACTTATTAGGACTGTATAGATCGTGAAAAGTAATTTATAAAATGACTCTCCACTTTTGAAAGCCTGGGAGTTGCAGCCGGCAGAAAACCTTCCAAAAAAGAATATTATGAGTTCCTTACGAGGATTGCAAGGAGTTTCATTTTCGATTATTCAAACTCTTGTGGTGGTAGTGTACGGCAGATAGTACTAAAAATTGATCTACCTTTACATTTATTCATAATAAATTATGAAACTTACGTTTATAAATAAATAAAAAGTTGATTAATAATATAAATAAGTACTGAGATTTAAATGTACAATTAAAATATAAATATGTAACTTCTTCAAATTTAATTATATATTTGCACACCACAGTGTGGTAGAAAGTGTTGTATTCTTAAATATCTTTGTAACAACTTTTTAATACACATATTCCACAAATAAATAATTTTCTTTTTCATTTTCTTTTAGTCATAACTCTTTAATTTGTATTACAGAACTATGGCGGCGGAAACGCGAACAACGCGACGAATACCGCTGTTGATAAGAAGTGATGACGTCACACCCACACTCCTCCCACCACCGGCGACCGACACACACACATCACATAAGTTACAGACCTACACACATACATGCATACACAACTTTTTATCTACCTACGTCCATTGAACGTTAACTTGCAATCAGTGAAGCAACGATCCCAAATGAAGTCTTATTATAAGAATAACGTCTCTATTTCCAAAATTCTGTGATTTCAAAGATCACCATTCAAGCAAATTTACATTCGTTGTTAGCGACTTTATACCGAGTAAATGTATGAATAAAAAATGTTAAAGGGTTTCTGATCAAACGTCGTTTACCCTTTAGTTTTGTTATATTAATACACCTAAACTTTATATATAAAATTAGTGTGTCGTATATCTACATTATGTATTGAAAAATACAACTTATTAATAAGTTCGTGTCCGCCGGTTGGTCTTTTAAGTATGTATTGTAATGGTTGAGTCGCGTGTATTACATTAAGAGGTATTTTTGTATAGCACAGTGCACGATTGTGTTGGGTTAGTTTGATAAATCATCTGTTTATTGACTACGATCTATATGTAAATATATATAACTTGTGTTATAAGTAAACTAGGAATAATGCTGATTTTACTATGAGTGCGATAAATAGAAAAGCTTTAATATTGAGATATAAAATAGACAGACAAATACATAGCGAGGCTCGGGTTCGATTCCCGACGTGGGCAGACATTTGTGTAATTAACATTTAGATGTCTGCATTTCCGGGTCTGGGTGTTATTCTGGTATCTATTTAAGTATTTATATGTATTAGAATTGTTGACTAACACCCATAGCACAAGCATATAATGTGCTTACTTTGGGGTTAGATTCAATTTCTGTGGCTTAATCAGGTATATTTATTTATTACTATGGTATGGTTCTTTTATACATGTCGAGACTATTTGTTATTTTCAAGAGAATATTACTTAACACAAGCAGTTATATACCTCGGTTTGGCAACTTACCATTACCATCTTTTAGGCGGTAGTTAATTGTAATAGGGAAATTCGTCTTGTATTTGCTTTACGATAAAAAAAAAAACACAAATGTACTGTCACGGTACAGCTTTGTGCAACGTCTAAGTTAATTTTCTGTCAATATAAAGCACTAGGGTTTTTCTATTTGTCACATTTGTAGTTAATTATTATAAATTAAAACGAATATTTGGATTTTATAAACAAAATAATCATATATTCTTAGTTTAGTTGTAAGACTTCTAAGATATTTAGGCATTAATACTGGATATAAGGTTGGATTAGAAATAACGACAAGATTAAACAAACTATTGATAGCCGAAATTTACATACAGACATATCTTACCGCAAAGAAATTTAGACGTTGACATTTTTTGCTCCCTAACTCAAATATTAAATCCTACAACCATTGTGTTCTTGTTTTCTTTTGCTACAAAGTAAACAAAATTATTATATTTATTTAGTTATAACAATGGTTTTTGATTTAAGTTATTTATTAGTTCAACCTTATTTTTAGTTAACGACGATTGAATCACAGTATAGACATAAAATCTGCAATTTAGGTATCTGGATCTTAGTGCTGCTCAGCAACTCGCCCGTACTGGTGACACTGTCAGTGCTTGCCAATTTGTTTCGTGCTGGAGAACAGAATAGGTAGGCTTAGACGCGTGGCCTAAAGTCTCGGCCGTAAGACGACGATTATCTCTTCTAGAAAGCCTTGGACGCTTTCTTACAAAAATCTTAACGGAACTTAACCGTCCCTCTTTCATATTACGTATTGAATACGTAGTACGTTAAGTACGTTTACCTATTGTAATACCTGTAGAGAAAATGGATAAACACTTGTCCTTTTGTCTGTATTTTTTGTAAACTACGTTTATTTGTAAGTTGACTGTATATACTGTGGTTGAATCGAATGCCGTAACGTAAGGTTTATGCCAATACGTTCCCGTGTCTGTGTCGGCGTCCTAGTTGCGATAAGTTAAACGTTTACGTTATATGTGTGAATGTGCGGAGCCTCGCTCCGGGTGTGTACAAACGTTTGTGCTGTGGAATAGATTCCAAATGTCGAACTGACAACAAATATGATTTTAATAAATATAGATATAAGATGTTTGGCGTTTTATTTTTTTTATGATATTGGAAGGCAAACAAGCAGACGGATTTCCTGATGGTAAGAAATACACGCCGCCTAGAG
>DVZK01000995.1:0-10369 GCA_018236665.1 Calephelis perditalis
CCGACCCGGGATTCGAACCCGGGACCTCATGCAGTCAAGTCCAACACCCGGACCGCTAGACCACAGAGGCGATCTAACTTACTTAAAGGTACAATTACCTTGAATGTTCCATACCATACCATAACTTCATTGCTCGCTGTTTGTCGTGATATTAATTCGAGCGTACCGAAGCCTCATTCCAAGCAAAACTATGTCCTAGTCTCAGTTCGACAACACATCATCACCATTTCTGGTATTTCTTCGTTCGTTTGATTTCCAATTGATTGAAATATTTTGGTCGCAGTAAAACTGCAAAAGAAACCGACTTAGATATCAATAAGTATATCATCTGCGTATACAAAAATTTCGATGAAGATATGATGGTTGGCTCCTAACGTTGGGCTTGTGTAATTTTTCCAGAGATATTTTTTAGTAGCAGTAGTGTTTAATAGTAGCAATGTTTCTGAAAATATTTCAAGAATACTTAATGAAGCGCGCTGTTAATTTAACGGCTGATTAAGCAGAGGGCAGATTATGCCAGGCCATGTGAAAGATCTTCAAGGTTAGGTTAAGTAGGCTTCAATAATAACGGCCAGTTACAATAACCTATCGAAGACAAGAGATAGGGCTATTGTTGATCAGTTACTAGGCAATCACTGTTTTTTTAATAATTGACAAAAATATCTTGGCAAGGAAACTATACCTGGCCTATCTCTTTTATAGATAGGTTATTTTAATTAGTCCTGATTAGCGTGTTTGGATGAAAAGGGTAATGAATTTGAAGGAAGCCAGAGAGGTTTGCCAGGATCGTGAGGTTTGGTACTCGATACTCTCTGCCTACCACGTAAGGGACTAGGCGTGAAGATATGTATGGATGTGTAGCCGTCAATTTACTACAGTTTCATTCATTTACGACTGATCCAAAACTGTACGATCGTCTTTCCTATTCCTGTCGCCTTTACCTCAAAGCCTGCCAGGTTTAAAGAAAGTGGGATCGAGTTTACTTCGCCGGTAGTTATTTACGATGCAAGCGTCTTTATATTCAAGTCTCAGGTTGACAGTAACATCTTTCGTCACGAGACTTGCTTGTCTATAAGATATCCTTATAACCTTGCGGGCCAAGTGTTGGACTTGACTGCATGAGGTCCCGGGTTCGATTCCCGGGTCGGGCAACAAAAAGAAAATTTGTTTTTTCCAAGTTTCTAATAAATAAAAAAAGTTTCTCGGGATTGAATATGTGCCCGGTTGGCGATAAGCTTTCCACCTATCACATTGTGGGACTTTGTGTCTTCGGCTGGACGTGGGTGCCCTGGTTGTATCTCTGCCAACCTCTTGGGGAATATGGGCGTGAACTAAGTTTAAACTGTGAAAAAAATTGCAGGTTTAATGAGTCTCTTCGAAACAGTGAAAGATATGCAGGATCAGTTGAAACAAGTCCACGATACTGCGATACATCTAGCTGCGGAAAAGGATGATCGACAGTACAACATGAACGTAATATTTGAAATGCATTTTCGTCCTCATACTAAATTATGTAGTCTGACTTTCTCGGAGAGCCTTCGTCATTTAAGGTTCGATTCACATATACAACTACGGGAGCCGTCCCGTTGTCGTACATATGAATCGAGCCTGCCGAACCACAACCACACGACATGGCGAAGTGCAATTTTGGTTTGAAAAAGAGCAGTAGTGCTCACATGGCTAACATTTTGCTCTCGTTATCGACTACATAGGTTATGTCAACTATATCTAGACCATATCGCAACCACAACGTAACCACTAGCAACACAACATTCTTTTTGTAATTGGGTGACAACCCAACCACATCCATATTCTGTCAGTGCCATAACGCAACTACGTAAAACTGTAGCACATTTTATCTTTGCGATGTTGTCTGGTAATCCTAATCATACGAGTGAATCTAAGCTAAAAGTCTTCAACTCCTAAACTTATGCATCCAACACAGATAGAAACGTTATGACGAAAGTTCACGGAAGGATCATGGTGACTTTGGCCTTTTGCTTGAGCTGAGAGGCATTGGAAACATTCAACCCTTAAAAAGGCTAAGATCTAGCCACAAGACTGAGTCATCAGATCTGACACTAATCTCAGTCATAACTTACAGCAACTTGACTGTCATATCTAATAGGCAGCTTCAATGTTACTAATCGACAATTATCCACAAAATTGTTGACATAAATTCCTGGTGACATAGCATTAGTTTTTGTGATATTATTTTCTGACCCGGCAGGAAAAGTTGCCCATAAACTTGCTAATTCAAGAGACATAAAACTCCAGTTGGTTATCAGCTTTGGTGTCTTTGGTTTTACTTTCCATCATTAAATGCGTGCTTACCTGTCTATCCAATCAAAAACGTAATATTCCCACTTGCGGTCTAAAGCAGGGGTGGGCAATTATTTTTGACCGCGGGCCGGAAAGCTAAAAAAAATCGAGTGGCGGGCCAGTAAATTATAATAAATCTTAAGGCGGGCCGGTTTATTAAAACACCTTAAAATAGCAGTACATATTACGATTATAAAACGTTATATGAAGATAATACAAGGCATTTTTTATTTTATTTTACAATCCTTTATTAAAATAAAATCTATTTATGAAGTCTTAACATATGAAATACCTACGCAATATGTTTGAAGTATCGATTCAGTACCTTAATTGTTCAAATTTCAGTAGTCTTTTAACATTTCGACCATTAATTTTTTGAAGAGGTTCATTTTTTTTCTAAAAAAACCCTCGGCGGCCCGGATTAGAACCTCTCGAGGGCCGGATCCGGCCCGCGCGCCGTAATTTGCCCACACCTGGTCTAGAGATTACACTTACGTACGAGTATCTATATTCTACACTCTTGATTTAATCTATTGGAACATTGTACTTTTTGCCTACCAATGGCATTTGTAAAAAAGTTTTTTGTGCTGCAAAAATATTAGTAAAGTACTACTACTATTTAAATTATGCGCTTCGGCTTTACACTTTTTACTCTACACACTAGTAGTTACTAGGTGGTAGGGTTTTGTAGCGACTCGTTCAGATTGGTACCACCGCCTTACCTATTCCCGCCGGCATAACGTCAGTGCTTGCCGTTGACGTGTTTCGGTTCGGAGGTTAAGATAGCCGGTAAACATGCTTTTGCACGAAGCCCAACATCCCGCTCTCAGCTTGCCTACGCATCATTACCTTCTTCTTATCTTATCTTTGGTGTCTCTAGGCGGTGTGAATTTCTTACCATTAAGATATCCGTCTGCTTGTTTGCCTTCCATTATCATAAAAAAGTAGGTACTATAAGAAAAACTTAATGTTCAATATTAGCGATAAACACTGTTTTAAATACGTCCATAACATAATCTATTCCACAATATACTTAGCTTCGTTAAGCCAACTGGTTCAACCTCTTATAGATCCTGTGACAAGTGCCCGGATTTACCAGATATTTGCAGCTAAAGACAAAAATTTATAGGCATGGCAGAGCTGTAAAAGTGAAACCGGTAGGCTTTAAATTTTAATCGTATGTAGAACAGTATTTTTTATGGCATAAGTCAAGGAATAAGCACATGGTTCTTCTGATGATCAATTTGATTATAACCGTGGTCTATAGACACCATACATGTTGTAGGTGCGTCCCAGTCCTGTGGCCGGGATATTAGGCCTAATCTATTACATACCCTCCAGACCGGAATATGACAATGGCATTATGTCGCCTGGAGTAGGTGATCACTAAACCTATCCGGGTACACAGCACTCTATCCCCAACCGTCGTTGGTAATGACCCAATGTTTGCGCTCCTGAGCTGCCTGGCAGGAAGGCAGATGTCAGATGATTTATTCTACACAGAGGACCCGGACCAACACGGGAAACATGTGGAGTCGGAGAATATATGAAGTGTGGAATCTTCGTAATTTGATACTCACCTACCTAGAAAAATAGTAAAAAAGGGTATCTTCACGCCCATATCCCCTAACCGGTAGGCAGAAGCACAACTAAGGCACCCACGACTAGCCGAAGACACTGACACAATGTGATAGGCGGCAAGCTTATCGCCAGACGTCTAATCCCGGGCAACGTTATTTTTTAATAGAAAGTTGAAAATACACATTTTCTATCGAATCTGGGACCTTAAGAAGTAAGTCCGACACCGGATCGCTAGACCACATAGGCGACCCGCGACTACCTATATCACTCAATATTAAAAAAGTAAAAGATGGTCTTTAATTTAATTTATTGTAACCTTAATAAGAACCCTGTAAGAGATTTGATCTTTTGTATGAAAAAAAACACAAGTTGTGTACATGTTGTATGTTGCCTGATAGGCCATGGGACGCAGTCACAGCTGCTAATGAGCATACATGTACACCTACAAAATTTAGTTACCAAACCGATGCTACCATCTTTCAATGTTAGTAGGTAATAATCATCTATTTCTTTTGTCTAGCGATCCAGGTTCAATTATCGGGTCCGGCAACAGAAAGAAATTTTCTAATAAAAATAACTTTGCCCGGGATAAGATTTGTGCCGATAATAGAATATTTTGTTTGGTGACCGTGTACTTTAGGGAAAAATCGATGTTTATGCTCTGATAAGAAGGGATAAGCTCGCCTTTTGTATGTATATTAATATTTCTAATAACGTTTGAATATCTTTTTTTATGTTGTTTTTCCAATTTTCTGATAAACGTTTCTCAGGATTAGATATGTGCCCGATTTGCGATAGGCTTGCCACCTATCACATTGTGGGACTTAGTGTCTTCGGAGTCGTGTGTGCCCTGGCTGTGCCTTTGCCTACCTCTTCGGGGATACGGACGTGAAGATATTTTTTTTTATCTTGAAAATCCCTTGTTCATTGCTCTGTGGCAAATTCGCGTCGTGTGTACTGTCGTGGTATGAAGAAAAAGCGTGACTTTAAGAGCGAATAGTTGTGGACACCCTTGCATGAAGATGATATGAATGAAAAATTTTATTACGTCGTGAAGAGTCGGGAAGTTGTCAGTCTGTATGTACGGCCGGCACTACTCCCTAGACGTCTGAGCATTCCATATTTTAACTACTAGGAGGCGTTCGGCTGTCGATCTGTAGGGTTTCTCTTGAATCTCGATTCATGCAATATTGGAAATTGGAATCGAATATGTCATTTTATGTAGGTACTCTTGAACACAATACTGGCGAATTATTAACATTTAGTTAACAGTTTGCTTGCTTACTTGCTTGCGTACCTACTATCACTTATTCTGTGGTACTGTGAAGGTGGACTGTAGATAAAAAATCTTGAAATCCAACTTGTGCGCAAAGATATAAGCGAGCAATATATAACTTTTACTTATAGCTGGGTGAAGACTCGGCCGTTACTATAATTAGGTAGTGAGCAAAACAATAAATTTCGTCACTTTTCCGGACTTCCCGGACATCTGGCAACCCTGATTTACCAGACTACTTCCGTGTTATTATGCTCCCGCGACATAAAGAAGCGTATCCTGTATATTCCAGCTACGAAGTATAAATTGGATGAGTCGTAACGAAAGTCATAAAATAATTATTTGTCATGTAGAATGCATACATCAAGCCATGAAAAGAATTGGTAGATACTAATTGACCATTAGAGTGTTGCAGCAATATTAAATTTGCAGCATTATTAAAGCAATATTTAAACGCAGCAAACCTGCAAGAAATGGACGTCAATTTCGTTTGCGTATAAATTAAAATCCATCCAAATCGGAACATAGCAATTGCAATCATTTACGTTAGGGCTTTCATTACGGATGACTGTGATAAAAATAGGAAAGGTGGTAAAATGGTACTAAGGACTCATGTTCCCGTTCGGAGGCCAGGGTAGCCAGTGGACTGCCAGAATAAGCCAAGCAACTGGGCCACCAGGACATAGCCGCTCTTGTACGTAAGACCTAGGACCTCTATTAGCCAAAGTTGTCTCTTACCCTCAAATGGCTCTCCATTTACATGTTTGCTGACCTATCACATAAAAAAATTAGAAAATCAGACTTAATTTAAGAAAATATTTCCCCCGTGATTTTCTTGATATGCTGAGTACTTACATTGGATCATCTACCTAAGATACTTTAGACCATCTATCTATTGTAGTAAGAAGGGTAGAGTAGCCGGTAGACTTGCAAAATAAGCCTAACATCTCGACCATAGGACTTCTACGCACCTTTTTTTGTATGGCTTTAATGTCGCTAACCTCGCGGCTTTTACAACTTCACCGGATTTAGTTGGCCGTCTAGAGTGCTAAGCCCCGTAACAACTATGGTGTTTGCAAATCAGTTTTCTCTTATCACCTGGATAGCCGTGTCCTAATTCCTCTTGTTACTGATCTCAACAAAAATCGCACAAAAAATAATCACAAAAAATATTTACAAATACAGAGTTTTAATCTAAAGCACTAGCCAAATTTTGAGAAAGAGGTCGGAATCTATGACCTTTCGATGTAGGTATGAAAAATTTAAAAAAAAATCGTAATTTATGTCCAACGCAAAATACAAGATATACAGGTACGACACAGCATAACCACAAGTAAAGCATTGAAGTAAATATTACAATTGGGCAATAATATTCAAAATGCATTACGATTTAAGCCTATATCCGCTTTATATTAAAAAGTCTAGCTTTATTATTTATATTAAAATTTGGCCGGTCCTTTTAAAGTTACCGTGTATATATATAGCTATGTATAGGATATTACGTATGTCTGGCAGTAGTACCTAGGAACTTAAACTCGAAGTTACTTACATGCACTGTATTAAATAAATATGTCTTGTTTAAAGTAACTCAAAAGTTAATGGCAGTATCTAAATATTTATAAGAGAAATGTTTATAAACTCGTCTATCATCTATTCCATGTAATTCCACCACAAGCTACCCGTTGTATTAGTAATTTAAGTTCTTGGAAAACAAGTAATCTATAGTATTCTAGATCTTGTATATATCTTATCGTCTCTGTGGTCTATCGGTCCAGGTGTTGGACTTGTCTTCATGAGGTCCCGTGTCCAATTTCCAGGTCGGGCAACAAAAAGGAAATATGGTTTTCCAATTTTCTAATTAAAAAAAATGCTGCTCGAGATTGGATGTTGGCGATAGGCTTGCCACCTATCACATTGTGGTACTTAGTGTCTTCGGCTAGTCGTGGGTGCTCTGGTTATGTCTCTGCCTACCTCTTCGGGGATATGGGCCTGAGATAGAAGATATCAACCATTAAAACAATTGTTGCCTGCGGCTTCGTCCGAGTACATATTAAATTTATTTAGTTATCCCATAAAAACTTGTAGAGCTATCGTTATAAAAAGTAATCGAAGTCTATAACTTAATACTTAAACATCTTCTCATGTTGTAGACTCTGTCTAAAATTGGAGCCGCATGACATGCTGCGAAGTCAACCACGTGTAACATGTTATTTGTGGGATATCGACTTTAGACAGTGTATAGTTAAACAGGCTTCTAAATATTTTTGTGGTCAGGCGGCTTAGATCTGAGGTCTTCTCCTAGGTCTCATCCATTTATTTTTTTAAATAATTCATTCGCACACTTGCACGCGGACGTCTGTTTAACACAAACGGTGATAGGTACACCTTGAACATCTGTGTAAGGTTTAGACGACCTTTGTCCCTTGCTATCGAGAGCGATGTAAGAGAATTACAAGTTACAACAATGTGTTTGCGGATTTGCCCGTAGCGGTTACGATGTGTTATCAGTCTGAGTCTGTTAATTAAAAAAAAAGAACGGAAAACAACAGTGACGAGGATTGTCGTTTTGGCGTCAACGCAACATTGCCATAATTCCTCCTTAAAAATACCGATGTCATTGCTCCAATCATAATCTTAAGTTGGCAAGGCACCAATTTTACTCGAGGACCAGGAAATTATTAAATCATGAGAAGGGACATTATTATGACAATAATGGGTACTCGTACATACGTGCAAAAATTATCATGCAGCGCATCAAGAGCTGTGTGTGACAGATACTGTGACGGTAGGTAGGTACATATGTAGGTGTAAATAAAAAGCTGGACTTATTTGGGATGCTGGAGCATTTATGTAACCAGGCTTTTGATAATTTCAGTCATTTTGATCTCCCCGTAACGTTATCAAGTAGCTACAGTAGTGCAGCAGACGAGGAGACGGAATTAGCAAAATCTTACTTATTGTATTCGTTAAAAGTGCTTCCTTTATTTTTTTTCCCTTAAACCAATCTACATTTTTTATCACATATTCGCAAGTCATCGGACTAACGAAAAAATATTTAATAGTAGAGTTAACGGTAGGAATTAGAAAAAAATGTTGCGTTGTAATAATTAATGATTGTGCGCCGAATTGACGATTGTGAATTGTACGATTCAAATTTCATTCAGTCAGCTGTCGGCACATTCGTGAATGCACGTGAGTCGCGCGCGCAGTTCGCGGGCTTGAATTTTCGCGCTACATGTCGATTTAAAATCGTGTGTTATTCCATAGATTTTTTACAACCTTAATTCAAATTGTGTGTTTTTAATAACAAAAAGTGTAATCATAATGTTTTTAGTGACGTAAAATTGTTGTTTAGAAATCAAACGAGTGTTTTGTGTATTTATACGTAAAAATAAACGTGTGTTTACGTGTGGCTTACGTTGTTTGTTTTTTGGTTATTGATTCCACCAGGTTCATCAGAATAACATTTTTATACCATGTAGAAATGCGTTAATTGGATTTTGCGGCGATAATTAGCAGAACAGGTTAGTGAAGCATGACTTTTAAATCAAGTTTAATAATTATTGAAGTTTCAACGCTGAATCGAAGTAAGCAAAATATGTACTAGTGACCTCTTTTTATGTCTTTAAATCATATATTTACCTATATTATTAAGAGAACAGCTGCAGGATATTATCGTTTTTTTTAAATACATAAATTCGTAAAAATTGGTAAAAATTTATGACCGTTATTTTTTTAAATTACCATAGATACTACCATACCTACTTACGGGATTTTCAATATTTTAATCAATTTCGATTCGATTCAATGAAAGTACCTACCTACTGCGTTTTTTTATTTTTGCCAAAAGATGAAAGAAAGATGGATTTTCTTATAAGAAATAGATATACCTACATCAATATACCTACCTATATACCAATAAAAATTACGCGTCCGTTGATCTTGTGTGTAAGTTCATTTTTTGTTAGGTAGCAAATATAAAGTTAGGTTTATTTAGTTAGGTTTATTAGGTTAGATCTGATGTGTACCGGACACATCAGATCAACGGGCGCGTAAGTTTATTAGTAATGGGGATAGAATAGAAAACTATAATACCGAGTACTGACAATAAGGTGACAGGAATAGTGTGATTTAACCGTTTTATCTGGGTAGGTACATAGGTACCTACAATCTGTGGGGTAGGTACATAACATATAGGTACTTACTACTTACTCATTATTTTCTTTTACAAACTGATTAACTGAATGAAATGCCTTAATGAAAAAATACATAGAACAATATCTATTGACACACACGAAAATAAAAGTAGCACGCAATAGGTATGCAATATGTATGCAGTAGGTATTAGAAGGATGTTAAGCAGCTTCGGGGTCCGATTCCGATAAGTAGGAACTTCCGATTGATATCACACATTCGGTTCCGATCGGCTCTGACTCTATTAATTCTGATATACCTACCTAGAAGCAATATAATAAATAGCGTCAGCAGCCTCCATCAATCGTTATGGGAAGTTAACGTATGTAGCGTCCAAAACTTTATTCCACTAATACTCGTATAGGTAGGTAGGTACTTCGACTACTTTGAAATACATTAACCTGATTTATTTTTTAACCTAGGTATTTGTTAATTTTTATTTTAATTTTCTGCCGAGTACCTATTTTGCCATAAATAAAACATATCTCTAGCTAACACTTCGGACATTGTCTCCGGCTCCAACACCGTTTCCGACTCCGACAAATTTCAAATTTGAAAAACTTCAACTTTGCTTTAAAATTGACTCCTTTAGGTATACGAATAGCCCCACTCGTCACTTCCATGGTTCGCGTTTAGTGGGATAAGCATAAGAAAAAGATAATTGCATAGGAATTAGGAAGGTAATAGGTATACCATCCATAACATAAATTGTATTTATGGTAGATTGTACTTCTTGAAACTATAAATTTTAAAGAAAGAAAAAAATTGTAGAAATTTAACTCAAGCACAGGGCAAGTGCTAAAATAAAAATACCTTACGTTCCTCGTCCAAAATTTAAGTGTAGCTAGATAAAAAGAAGTATCTGAATGTTACCGTAGATTAAAGCTTAATCGCATTTCTACTTATTTTTTTATATTAGAGGAAGGCAAACAAGCAGACGGATTTCCTGATGGCAAGAAATTCACGCCGCCTAGAGACACCAAAGATGGTAATGGT
>DVZK01000996.1:0-10367 GCA_018236665.1 Calephelis perditalis
CCTTTAAACAGATTTAATAGTACGATTAGAAATATAACTGACAAGGTATTGGAGTCATACAATGACCTTGGCTTCAAGAGAGTAATTGATTTAAATGCGAAATTTAGCGGTCTAGGAATAAGCGGAATCTCCACAGTTACTGCTGCAAATGGTCAAAGATCAAGTATTTACCAATCTTATTTACAACCTATTAGATATCGGAAAAACTTAAAAATAATAACAGATGCTTTTGTAACAAAGATTTTAATAAATAATGGCGTGCGTGCTTATGGTGTACAAGTTGATATTGGTGAAAAACGCTTAAAATTATATACAGATTTGGAAGTAATTACATCAGCTGGAGTTATCAACACCCCCAACTTTTGATGCTGTCTGGTATAGGTCCAAAAATCCATTTAGAGTCGAAAAACATTTCGTGTAAAGTGAATTTGCCAGGAGTCGGAAAATACTAACAAGATCATATTTATCCATGTATACCAATATTTGGAGATGAACCAGAAAACATGACAAATTCCGACAAAGCTGATGAAACAATAAAATACTTATTTAATAAAACGGGATTATTAGCTGAAATGAGTACAATATCTGATATACTGGCGTTTTACGTTCGAAATAAAAATGGTTTAATTCCTGAATTCCAGAGCCACGTTTACATAATAAACAAAAATGACTCGAAATCGGTCAAAAATATAGTGTGTTCGTACAAAGATTCAGTAAGAAATTCTTTTCTGAAACCAATTAAATATTAGGCTCTTTATTTGTTTGGGTTCAGTCTATCACATCCATTGTCACGTGGAGAAATATTATTAAATACTTCGAACCCATATGACAAGCCTTTAATAGATCTAAATTATTTTGGTAACCAATTAGACTTAAAACTAACAATAATTGGCATGAGAATGCTGTCAAAGATTGTGGACACTCTAGTCGTGCCAGGCTAGTCGTGGGTGCCTTGGTTGTGCCTCTGCTTACCGCTTCGACGATATGGGTACGAAGATACTTTTAGGTCATAATTTAGAAGTGGTCCCTTATTAGTTTTATCATGATCCGACTAGTTGATCTTAAGTTATAAGTGAAAAATGTATGCATTATTAAGTGTAACTTAAAAACTACCAGAAGGATGTTAACGAAAATTATCTACAACGTTTTTGCAATTTTACCATGCTCAAGGAACACATTTTTCTCTACTTGACTTAGGAGTCGAACAAGATACCTCATGGTCAACCCCTACACCAGACCACTACCTCGATCGCATAATAGTGGAAACTTCTTATAGCAAAGTTGAAAAGCCAGCTCAAAATGATGCATAGGTTAATTTCCTTTTAATTTTTCAATTACGGATGTCAAATTCTGAAAGTAAGTTTGACAAACTAAGTTGAGTTCACCAACAATGTTATGCGCAAAGTCCCTCGCAGTTAGCATTTTGGAGTCTATCCACAAAGGGCATTTTAAACGCGTAGCTCTTGTTGACTCGAATTCAGCGGTTATATTGTAGCTAACATTACGTTAATAGAAACGTCTTATACGAAGAGAAAGTTGATGATTTAGCGTGCATTAAATACTACAAACTCCATATCCATGAAATAAATAATTAATTTATTCTACGGCTATACTTTCTTTATTTACAAAAAGTTTTTTATCGAAGTTATATGCGCGTCATTTCGAAATATTTCAGTACAGCAACACAAATACGCAAGGTAGTGGATCCCTAGATGAGAAAGCTACTGCACAGCACTCAACCACCAGCGGCCATGTTAAACTTCTGAAAAGGTTTATTCTACACAAAGAACCCGGACTAACAAGGAGAAAAAAAGATGATGAAACTTATTTTCTACAATAGTTTCTTCACTAGACGATTCGCCGTCAAAATTTCTCGATGAATCAAAGGTTATTTTTCTTGAAAAATTAATAAAAGAAACATGTCGGTGTATCATCAAGAGGTAAAACAAAAAACAGCTAGTGAGTAGTGAGTTAGAAGTTTGCAGCATCTAACAGATAGTCTAAAGCAGCTAGAATTGTTTTTTTAGGTTATAACATAGTGAATAGTTATGCTAAAACAATCTTCAAAGATTTGGCACTTAGATCGTAAATATATTTAGACAGTATCAATTATAATAATTGACTACTAATTAGTAATGTATTACATAATTAAAAAGTAACAAAAAAAGCACGTACTACGTAGTAACCTGACACCTCTTGCATTTGACAGCACAGTTGACGCAGAGTCAAATTAGGTTACGTTTGTGCTGCTAGCTGATGCTGGCTGTATTTGTCTGACGGGGAAAGCTGAAAACCAGTGTCGAGGAAGATTATGCTTAAAAAAATAATGAGCTTTTTCCTATTGGACTATTAAGTGGGCAATGGTTTTTACCACGTTCTGTTTCTCTATTTTATCATCACTTTTTGTCCTTTATTTAAGTTGAATATTATTTTTAGGATCATGTTAGATTTTTAGTTGTTTTTTATATGTGGTAAGTTTCAGACTGCAAAATAAATGTTTTTTTTCTTTTTATTTCTTTACTTATGTAAACCCATAGATGGTACAAGTGGATCTTTATCTTACGATCGGGCTCTTAGACCTCGAGTGGCAGTCTATGGGCTACCCTATGCTACAACATAGACCTCAAGTTCTGATGCTATGGTGACAGAATTAGGAAAGATTGTGTACCAATGCGGGTGAGTTGCTGCATTGAGCTCTACAAGTTATGTCCGGTTCCTACATTCAAGAAACGAGTCGCTTCGCTTACGAATGATAGTTTTTTGTACGAATAGTAAAGAAACTTGACCTTTGTTCACTATCTACTGTTAACTTGAAACAGTTTGTGTAATTTTTGGGCAAACTAGCTATCTGTCTACTATTAAAGGTTATACTAACGGAATACAGTTCGTTGATTATAGGAACCGAACTTAATCGTGACTTAATACACTGGACGGATAATCCAGTAACATACTAGTATATCAATATATTACCACCAGCGGTTGAAGATATTGTCACTGCCGGACGTTAAATGTATAATTTCTTTCAGTCTTTTGTCATTAATTATTAAAAGCCGACTACAAAAAATGCTTTAAAACTAAAAATAATAAAATATCTCCAGCAGTTTATGTTAATTATTATAAGCCGACTGCAAAAAATGCTTTAAAACTAAAAAGAATAAAATATCTCAAGCAGTTTATGATTTTGTTAAAATTAATACGGAACAACTAGACCATTCAAATCGTTTTATAAGCAATAGTTATTAAAACAAATCCCATTTTGTTAAATAGATATTTAAAGCTCGACACCTTTTTTAAAGTTTAGACGGTTCCTTGGAAAGGAAGGGTGTGAGTATGGCAAAGTCGTTGGATACTAGTTGTATAATATGCTTTCTTATCATTTAATAGTCAATGTCAGAATTCAACTCTAATTGGTTATCGAGCCTCCTATTTCGTGTAGCCGTTTATATAAAAACATTTTACTTTAATTGCATATCAGTTTACAAGTTGCAGGTGAAGGTGGCATTACGATTATGTAAAATAAGTTGCTTAACTGTTTTGTGTGTTAATAGCTTGAGCAAAAGTACCAAAAACCGTCAACAGTAAATAGTCGCAGGACATGACGTAAGTATTTAGAATCTTTTCTACTATTACAAAAAGTATCTTCAAGCCCATATCCCCAATCCCCCAAGCCGACAACACTGTTTCACAATGTTTTCGGCTGACACATATCATTTTCATTAGAAAATTGAAAACACATCTAAAATATTAAAAAACTCTAACATCAAAAATGCAAAATCTGAATTGGGTTTCTAAATTTCACTTGATATCCGTCAAGCTATCGAAGAAAAAATACTTACTGTTCTCGGTTTTCTATATTTCAGTAGTGCTTTTAACTCGGTAGATTTTGATTTATAATGAGAGTGCTTGCGCATTTATATATCTCTTTTTCAGTACTCGACTGGTTCGATTTGTAGCTAAATAGACATTCGCAGTGTATCATCACTGGTGAATTTAAGTTCAAATGGATTGATTTAAAGGATGGAGTTCCTCAAGGAGGTTCCTTCTCGCCACTTTTAATTTAAACATTTTTTTACACTGTAACAGGCATTATCTATTCAAATTTCCACATTTATGCGGATGATCTACAGATGTATAGCCACTTTTGTGCCGGTGTCACATTAAACGCTATTGACAATTTGAATAAGGATTTGGATCGAATCCATAACTGGGCTGAATCTTTTGGCCTTTCTATAAATCCAGCAAGTCACAAACTATAATCATTGGAAGTCGACATATGTTAAATGGTAAAAATGGTGTTGTAATGCCTGATTTATTGTGTAATATTGTAGGAAAAAGATATACTTTTTCTTTTTGTGTTAATAATTTGAGGAATTAGTTAAAATCTTATCTATCTTGGAACTCCCACTGGAGTTAGAGATTCACGGTTTTTTTTTCACCAAAAAAGTGGAGGCAAGAGGCATCACACTCAGATTCGGAGAAGACTTTATTGGAATTATGTGGACTCCTCTTAATTTCAGCCTGTTTTTTTAAAAGGCAGCGAATAACCACGTAGATCCCCTGATGGTAAGAGATTATCGCAGCCTATAAACACCACAGGCGTTACAAGTGCGTTGCTGTCCTGTGGAAAGTTTGTTAGGTCAATTTTGCAAGTACACTGGCTGTCTTCCCACAAACATGATAGAGTCATTATGGCGGTAGGAATAGGTAGGAAGCGGATTCCTAGCCGGCAAGTTGTTGCTCAAGTACTCTAGCATCAGTGGTCTTTTTCGTGATGATCTATTTTAAATATGCCTGACTCTTACAAGATAGCTAGCAAGGAAGTAGCAGTTATTCTGAACGGACCCAGACCAACACGGGGAAAATAGACAAAACTGGAATTTAAGAGTCTTCTCTTTTTGATATGAGCGTTTTCTCAATCAGGTGTCCTAATACTTGTGTGACACCAACAGTGGGTGCAGCACCGGCTCTGTTCTCTTCTGCTCTCAATTTTTTTGCAGCTTCAAAGTGTCTTCTTCAAGATAACTTTAAATCGGACAAAATCAAAGGTAACCTTTTTTGCTTCAATAAAACTTTTAATTCTCATTTTTATCATAACTAAATTAGCCTACCGGTTTCAATGTTTTTGTTCATCACCATCATCACCATCATCATAAAGGACAAAAATTTGATTATTTTTAAATTAAACTTTAAATTAATGAAATTATTCTTTTATTGTATTTTGGTGCAGTATAATGAAATATTCTATTCTCTTCTAATCTTATTATTTTCTTAACAGTTTAAATTGTATTTTTAGAAACAGGTAAGACGCTTTGCGCCCTCATTTCATAATGAGTAAGTAGATGTACATTTAAAGGTAACTGAATACACTCAATAACTAATGAACTAAGACACTAAACAAAATGTGATACGTAAAGAGTACAGTTTCTGAGCTCGAGTTAAACTAACAGTTTTTATACTTTTTATCGAATCGAAGGCGCTTGATTTTAATTACATTTGAGGTACTATTTAGAAATGTCACTTGTGCTTTTTTACAGGATATTTTTCATTATTTTCTTTTTAAACAACCGTACCTAATTAACCGTATGATACGTCATATATTTTGTTTGAAGTCAAAAGACAAAATGGGTGGTCTTATGAAGTGAACAGTGTGATATCAAATGTTGTACTTTGGTTCACTTTTAACAATATGATTATAAATGGTAAAATATATCATAAATATCCTTGAATGAATTACATCCAGACTTGAAAACACAGACAACGATGTTCATCACACAAATGCTTGCCCCTTTTTCAAGTAATATTTGGTTATTATTTCATTTAACCAGTAACTGATTTGACATCATATCTCGTTATTATTATATGAAATATCGAACCCCAGAGTATATTAATTTGTATGAAATTAAAATATAAAGATTTAAAAGACTTAATATACGCATGTACGCTAGAACTTAGATAAAAAAAACAAAAGGAACTTTAAAACGGTCTAAATTAACGGAATCTAAACGGAAAGTTATTTAGAACAAACAAATTTTACCTATTTTTTAATGTCTACTATTAAGCGAGTAGATACCAATGTATGTGCTAATCAATAGATCAATAGTGGACTTGGAAAAATCCATTGTGTTAGTATAATCTGTTTATAATCTACATATCTTCCATTATGTTTGGAACAACGTCATATTCCAATCCTTCCTAAAGTATTCATATAAGAAGGCGTTACTTTGCGGAAATCCAAATAAAATTATTTAATTTGCAAATTCCCTAAAAGGCATAAAATTACATAGAAAAAAAACCTTAATTGTAATAAATCTTAATAGTTTTATCACGCCAAGACCGACAACCGCGCGGACGGAGTCGCGGGCGGAAGCTAGTTATGGTAATAAAAATATTTCGATGCAGAAGTTGGTTTAGGTGTTATTTGTCTGGGTTGCCAGTTATAAACAAATATGTCGATGTAAATTACTTTATATTGTACTTACACATCGATATAGGGTTGCTTGCAAAAAAAATCAGGATACTGGGAAATAGTTTTTTTAAATTATAAAAATATATTAACCAGGAGTTTTTATTAAACAGTTTTTTGAAAATATACTATCCTCCTGGATGGATTTTTACGCAATCCATTTTTTTTGTATTTTCAGGTTTACTAAATTTATTATAAAAATAGGTTATTATCAGATCAGTCAGGTCAATTTTATTTTTATTGTAAATTTTTAGTAAACTTCTTGTTAATTTAAATGTGGAAAATATTTTTAAATATAAGACTTCGGAAATTTTGATTAGAGTATAAATTGCTGCGTCATAAGAATAGTTGCAATGCATACACTTCGCAAACAGCTTTCTTGAATTACTATTATTACAATAAGCTAAGTATCTATACCCTATAAAACGCTTTTCATTTACCATAAGAGAGTAAGATATTAGAGCTAGTTAGAGTATCCGAAAATGGATGTGGTACTTACTTTTAAAATCATAAGTCACCATAGTTTGGCGTAGTCATCGACTACTTTAGGCTCATCTTTTTGTAGTCACTTAATTCAAATTGTGTTTTTTCTATTATGTATTAAAAGCAGCGTGGCCTGGGATTTGATTAGTGCTCGATTTGTATTGATTTTTCTACGGCTTACCGTGGATTACCCAAATCTGCGTCAGTTTGCTTCTTCGGTGATACGGGCGTTAAGATATTTATTTATTTGATTAACGTGTATCACGGTTTGTAAACAAATAAATACAGAAATATATATTTACTTTCCCTTTTTTGTAGATCGAAGCAAGTTTCATTTTATTATCATTGGAGGTGGAACTGCTGGAGCTGTAGTAGCTAGTCGACTCAGTGAAATACCAGAATGGAATATTTTACTGCTAGAAGCCGGTCTCCAACCACCTGTTGAGTCTTATGTAAGAAATTCTCCTATTCAAGGCATTTTTATTTTAGTTCTTACCCTGCGTTTGGGTTAAATTTATATAAATTTTAAAGAATTCTTAATTAGTTGGTTGGTTAGTTCTCAATTAGAGCATTTGTTGGCTAGAGACGAAAGGTTACAGGTTCAATTCCTGTCAACAGTTTTCTTTTGTATATAAAATATGTAAAAGAAAGTTATATTATTTACATTATTTATTGATATGAAAATGAAAATTGATAGGGTGCTAGCTTAGAAACAGTAGACGAACAAAGTATATCTGTTATTACGTTCTACTGTGAGGAAACTAGAACCAACATTTTACATTCCAAAATTTCACAGATACCTCAACTGGCTACATCTTTATTTGGGTCTAAGTATGATTGGAAATATGAAACCACAAAAGTAACCCAAGTTCTAAGAGGCAAAAGTATTCCATTACCCCGAGGCAAAATGCTAGGAGGAAGTGGATCGATGAATGGTGTGATATATAGCAAGAACTACAAAGATTATAAGGTTTGGGAACAAGCTGGTAATCCCAGTTGGAGTATTGAAAACGTAGCTTACCACTATGAAAAAGCAGAAAGTTTTCAAAATCAACAATTAAAGAGAAATTCTTATGTTAAATCTATATATGGGGAAAATGGACCACAACCTCTTGATAGATTTAATAGTACATACAGAAACATAGCTGATAAGATATTAGATTCTTACAGTGAACTTGGTTTTCCAAGAGTAATTGATTTGAATGCGAAATTCAGCAGTCTAGGAATTAGCGGAATTTCCACAGTGACTGCTGCAACGGGTCAAAGATACAGCAGCTATCAATCTTATCTTCTACCAACTAGATATCGAAAAAACTTGAAAATAGTTACGAATGCTTTTGTAACAAAGATTTTAATAAATGACGACTTACGTGCTTTTGGAGTACAAGTTGATATTGGTGGCAAACTTTTACAAATATATGCAGACTTTGAAGTCATTATATCCGCTGGGACTGTCAATACTCCGCAACTTTTAATGCTATCTGGTATAGGTCCTAAAAACCATTTAGAGTCAAAAGACATTAAATGTAAAATAAATTTAACAGGAGTGGGAAAAAACTTGCAAGATCACATTTTATCAGCTGTACCAATAGTCGGCGACGAATCAGAATTCTTGACGAAACCCAAGCAAGCTTATGAAACGATAAAGTACTTATATAACAGAACTGGATTATTAGCACAAATTGGTATAAACGATGTACTAGCGTTTTATAGTCGAAAAAGAAACTTTTCAGTTCCTGAATTTCAAAGCAATGTTTTTCTAATTAAAAAAACTGACCTGGAAGCTTTTAAGACTGTAACAAGTTCATACAAAGATTTAGTAATAAAATTATTTATGGTAACAACTGGAAATAAGGTTCTTTATTTGTTTGGATTTAATCTTTTACATCCAATGTCACGTGGAGAAATATTATTAAATACTTCCAACCCATATGACAAGCCGTTGATAGATTTAAATTATTTTGACAATCTATTGGACCTAAAATTGACAGCAATTGGCATGAGAATGCTATCGAAGATCATCAATACTCCATATTTCAAATCAATTAACGCGTTCTGTACCAAGTAAAATTGCCAGAATGTAACAGATACACATTTGACAGTGATCAATATTGGCAGTGCCAATCTAAAAATACCGTCTCCTCAGGGTATCATCTAGTCTAAGATGGGATCAAGTGCAAATGATTGTGTTGTTGACAACTATTTAAAAGTACATAAAGTGCTAGGTCTTCGTGTTATCGATGCAAGTATAATGCCAACTATTACCAGTGGTAACATAAACGGGCCAACTCTTATGATTGCTGAAATGGGTTCAGATATGATTAAAACTGAGTATTTATAATACTGTAGGTATAGCACGATAGTTGTGTAAAATGTAAGTAAATAGCAACCAATCATTGTGCACATAAATCGGAATAGTAAGTAACAAAAACAAAAACATTTTATTAAAAGTGTAACCTTGTGAGTGAATGAGTGCAAAATATACAATAACAACAGTATAATAGATATAAACATTAATAATCAGTGCAAGATGCCTTAAAATACTAAAAATACGCTTGTTCATTATACCCGGTATTTTGTATGAAAACAACGACATTTGTTACAAATTTGCCTTAGCGCTTAATTGACATATCATACAAAATATCGACCATTACTATCACAAAGCACTGTTGTTACATAAAACTGGTTCCACAAAACTCCACTAGCAGGCAGCAAAACTGAATAATGGAAGAAATCTCACAAATGCAAAAAGTTTACAGACAAAGTTAGATGAATAATCTAAAAATCTTAAACTAATGAAAAAGAGTATTATGAAAACAGACTTCCATGCATGACATAAAAACTTTGTATCATGAAAGGGGGAAAAATTAAAAAATATAAGACCTATGTACTTTTACGCCATTGAGTACATATCGAATAATTAACTCAAAAAATGTATACGACATTTTTCGACTGAAATAAATGTCCATCATCCAGGTGCAATTCCAACCTCTAATGCAATTGAGACATAATGTATTATAGCCAGTTTTAAAAACCTTAAGGAACTGCTATAATTATGGGCGACCTTAACTCCCGAGTTACAAGAATATTATCAGTAAACTCTTGTTTTTTGAGATATTTTGTTGAATCAGGCGTTGTGTGTGTGTGTGTGTATGTGTGTGTGAGTGTGTGTGTTATTTGAAAGCTGCAGCTACATTACAAGTACCTACTTTAACGGGGATTTTAAATTAATTTTATTTTTTTATATTAATGAGACCTTAAAGCGGTATCGTGGCGATACCGCTTGCCACCTATCACATTGTGGGACTTTGTGTCTTAGGTTAATAGTGGGTGCCCTGGTTGTGCCTCTGCCTACCTCTTCGTTGATATGGGCGTGAAGATACTTTTACTTTAAAGCGGTATCTTTTCATTAGTGTGTAAT
>DVZK01000997.1:0-10366 GCA_018236665.1 Calephelis perditalis
GTATGTATGTATGTATGTAATATTGAATTCTATTAATATTATGAATGCGAAAGTTTGCATGTTTGTTTGTTACTCCTTCACGCTACGCAAAAACTACTAAACCGAACACATAGAGAGGTAAATATATAGAGGGTAATTTGGATTAACACATATGATAGATTTAATCCGAAAAATGTTCCTGTGGGACCATTAACCACGCGGACAACGCCGCGGGTAATGCAACATTTTCTGGGTAACAAAATGCAAGTAATATTTAAATTGTGAACTTTTGAAATTGATACCTCATGAAAAAGTTTACATTTTTTTAGAATAAATATAGTTAAAAAGTGTACTTACATGAATTTTTTAACGTTATAAGTTTGTTACATGAGAAGGACATCAGAACAAAAAGATGGTATTTTGTTTCGTTCTAACAAGTTCGACATCAGCAAAAATGGCTAATAATATTTTTTTTTGTATTTTAATTAAAAAATACACATTCACGATATTGAAAGTTAAGATATTTGCACCAAAATTCTGTATTATTATTTACTATTAAATATCACTGCTCGTAACTAAAAAGTACAGCCTGTCAAGAGTCTGTGGCACATACTTGTGCAAAGAGTAAAGTAACTAACTGTCCAAGGAATATAAATACTCTTTAACAAGAGGTAACTGTCCATATACTTGTGCTTGTACCCTTTATGGACAGTTACTTTACTCTTTGGCTTGTACATAAGCCTTTATAATTTGTGGTGACACAGACAAATAAATTAATTTTATTACTGAATTTGATGATTTAACCTTTTTGGGCCAAAAGAAGTAACCAAAAAGTTTAAAGATAGAACGATAAGCTATAATTTCTATCTATAAGCTTCTTGGTTCAACCCATTGACTTCTAATGTATATTTCTATTTCTATGGTTCGATCAAAACTAGTTTTCATCGGAGTGAAACCGAAACCGAACTTTCGGCCTCGCTCTCAGTTTTAATTTCTATTGACACTGATATCTAGTGTACTATAATTTTTGAGTAATGATTGGTTAATACTTAAAAAATATATACATAACTTTGCAATTCGGCGAACTTCGTAATCGCTTGACATTAACAGCTACTAATAGTTTGCACGGGTTAAAGAATTGTTTTTTTCATTTTTTCTTTATAGTCGGAGAGCTGATGACGAATTTTGAGGAGGTTCTTTAGGCAAGCTGAAATTGCGAAAAATTACAGCTTTGTCAATTGGCAAATCCGGTCCTGAAAGTCTTTTAGCGAATTAGCGGTTATTTTGCTACTGCGCAGCATATAACATTTGCAAAAAAAAGTTCAAAAAAATATATTTGTTTGTGTGTGTCAAATGCAGTGTGGGTAATGTTTTACTTATTGATTTAATGTACTTTATAAGCATTAATATTGAAAAATATTAGCGTACTGCACTTATCCTACACATAAACTATAAGTGTGCCAAATTTTATACTCCTGCGTCCCCGCAATTTTCGTAAAAAGGGGTCCAAAGTTTTGGCATCACGTATTAATATATAGATAAGTCTGCTTGATCCTTACCAATATTACAAATTACTTTGTTGTTATCCAACTATGAAAAAAAAGGAGGATTAATGTTCGACTTAAATTTTTTTGTATCCTTTATTTCTGAACCAATTACATTCCATTTTCATTGCCACCAAGACTGGGTCTGATCTAATCTGAAATCGTTGAAAATAGTCATTTTTACTGTAGGTACATCGGTATTTATCGAAACCAAAGTGTATGTTCAGCAGTTTTTTAACGCTAATTTTATTTTGTCTTTGTGTCACACCTTATCAAAGTTTTTTTTTGTCAGTGACTGCTAACTATAAGTAAAAACTTCCAAATATTCCGTCAATATCAACGGTGCGTAGCAACTAATAAATAAATAATACGAAACACAAACCACATTTTATATCCATTTTCCGACGTCGAACAGAAGATGAAAATAAATTATTCAAAGCAAGCTTTTTACGCACTTTATTGAAGGTCAAGGGATGCTTTTACGAGGGAAACACTAGCCCCGGTGACCAGCGAATTATTCAGTCAAAGTCAAATAATGTATTGTTTATTACACACTTAAACCACAATTTTTACAAGCTTAAAACAGTGGGTCCCTCACGTCCATTTCCCCAAAGAGGTGGGTGCAATCAAGGCACCCACGACTACCCAAACCCTCAAGTCTCGCAATGTCTCGTAATCGTAGCAAGCCAACATAGCCAATCCCGGGCAACGATGTTGTTATTACAAAACTAGCTGTTGCCCGCGTGGTTAATTATAGTCAAACAGTAACATTTTTTCGGTATCAAAATTATCCATATGTTATTCCAAGTTACCCTCTATGTGTGTGCTAAATTTCATTGAAATCGATTCAGCTGTTTTTGTGTAAAGGAGTAACAAACAAGCAAACATATTTTGGATTTTGCAAGTATTTGAAAACACATATTTTTTTGGTGCCCGATCCAGGGATCTCGGGACCGGGAGGCCACAGAGGCAAAAGCTTTTATTTAGCTTCATTTCACCTGTCCTGATGTATGTACTGGAATCTCACAAGTAATATTAAATCCACTTTCCGGTTACCGATAGAGCTGAAGTTTTGCATGCAATTGGATGTTAATACAAAACTGTTAAAACATGCAACTGATGTGATGATGAAGCCGAAAGATGGATATGTTGTATAGATACTACTACACTTATCCAATCGCGTTTGGAATGATTTATTACACCCTGAATAGCTTTTCTCAAGTCTATTGCCGCTGGTCCACTTATTGACGGGTAGGATTGCGTAGAAGCCAACCATAAGATATACCGACACACCAATAACTTATACAGTCTGCTATTCTAAGGGTAGATTCCGTATCTTTTGAGTGATGATCACTGGGTAAAGTGAACATCAAGTGGCAGTCAATTGTTTGTTATCTCCTGTGTCCAACAGAAATACAATGGAGGTAACAAATACAAAACGTCATTTGACAGCTATTTGATCATCACTAAAAATATACGGAATAACACAGCAGAACCGCCTTCCTATTCGCTTCTTTGTTACTTACAAAAGAATCGTTCAGGCACAGCAATACTGCAAAAAACTGACGTCGATTTCAAATCAAATCAAATATATTTATTTCACGTGGATCTATACAAAGATTCTTGTGACACGTCTACATAAATCTAAAAACTACGCGGTCACTCACTGTGAAGATCCGAAGAAGAAACTCAGCGGGCGTGCCTTTTTTGTTATAAATAACATAACTTACAAAAATATGTTACAACAGTTTGTAGAGATTGGCGTGAGTAGCAATTAAATCCAAGCATTTCCGTCTTCTAAATAACCCTTACCATACAACTTAAATTTAATACACTTTTTTTCAATTTATTTTATGGTAAATCTTCAATATGCTCTAGAAGGTTGTTGTAAGAAAATATACATTGGCCCTTAAAAGAATAAAATGAAGTGGAAATCGGTTCGAGCGTTCTGGAGTTATAACGTCAGGAAGGAAAACCCGACTTGTTTTATATACTCGTACACAGATAAGTTTTCAAAAATATTTTGAGAAGTCACCGTAAGAATATTTATTTCTTTGAACTTTAAATATCATGTCAATAAACAAAATGTAAGAGAATTGTTTCTCGATATTTCTTATTCTCATCGTTAGGTCCAGTTTTGATGGCAACAGAACCATCTTCGAATTACACTTTCCTTCGGTTCACAAATGACGAAGAAATCGTTAAACATGCATATATTCGAATTTTTCACCCTTCCTTTTGGAAATGCGGTTAAAAATTAGACTACAAATAAAATGGTTTAATTGTAGATATCGTCAAAAACTATAAAAAATTACAACACGTAATTGGACTGATTTATTTTTAATAGGTTTGAAATAAGTCACAATTATAAAAATAAAATTAAACGTTGTACCCGTTACAACATACGCTAATGCATTTTCATAACATAGAACGGTGGCGGCACTCTCATAGTGTCATACAGTTCCTAACATATGAGCTTTTATGACAGCTTTCACAAGGCACAACGATATTATCTTGTCTGTCTCGTGAATTACAGGCCACAATGACCGTGCTATGTCTGTGTGTGTAACATGAAAACGATCTCCTTTACCAAGGTTATTTTTTGCCAGAGACTGCGATCAAACACTTCGTTTTTGCGTTAATAAAATAACCGTTGCCTACAGATAGCATACATGGTATAGGAACGTCACTGTCCTCGAGTTGTTAAACTCAAGATGCTTAAAGTCTACAGGCTACCTTGGAGACAAGAACATGATAGGACCACATATTGACGTGATGGGGTCAGAAATTGGTAAGGCAGTAGAATATTGCCCGCTCTTATTGCCTCTGTGGTCTATTTGTCTAATAAAGAACTTCATTTTTTGAGGTCTTGGGTTCTGTATGTGGGTGAAACAATAAAAATAAATAGAGTTTTTTAATTTTCTTAATAAAAAAAATGTTGTTCGGGATTGGATATGTGCCCGATTGGCGATAGTTTGCGATCTATTACATGAGTTTAGTGTTTTCGCCTAGAAGTGGATGCTTTGGTTGTGCCTCTGGCTCCTCTTTCTGGTATACGGGCGTGAAGATATTTTTTAACTCCAAGAGGGTGAAAGAGAGGATAACAGGATTTGTAAGAACCTTTTTACTCCTTTAATATACTTGCATGAAATTTCGCATGAATTAAATACAGTAAAAATAATGAGTTACATATTAGCAGGACAGTGTTTTCAACGAGTCGTGGGTATTGTGGTTGTGCCTCTGCATACCTCTTCGGGGATATGGGTGTGAAGATAATTGCCTGCTTGTTGGTAATTACATATTTTAAGGCATAAGTGAGTATAGTCACCTCTTACGAGCTATGAGGTAACGAGGAATTCATTGGTGTATCTACATAGTTTCATGAAATTGTTACTTTTGCAATCTACAGCTTTGTTTTGAGTGTAGCTCTACGACAGATCGCCATGCATCGCTTTCGTGCTACGCCGTAGCAGTTTGATTACAGCTACGATATAGCATGCTGGTTTGGGGTGACAATATTGCAACACAAATACTCAGATAATAATATCCTCCTAATAAATTCTATATTATGTGTCTTACTACATGATAATGTAAATGCTCGTTGAACACGCGTTTACTTAGACAGTGTTTAAAATTAGACTCTCAACCAACTGATACAAACTGAGACGACAAGCTGTGAAATGAATAAATTGAAAACAAGTTATTTTTGAATGACGTTTACACTATTCTCAAACATAATGATTAGTGGAAAAACAGAACTTTATTTTATAAACATTTTCGTTAATTATCACTTTTACTTTTATCACTAAAATACAATCATCATATGTGATGTAAAGGTGTAAAAATGTAGTTCAAAGAACACAAAAATGAGTAAACACCGAAATTCCTGCGAATGTCGAAGAAGGAAATTTATATACTATACAATATATGTATTATATAAGAGTCGATAATATTTTGTCTGTCATTGCATATAACCAAACCAACAGAGCATGCCCTTTCTTATTTCACACTAATACTTTTTTCAACCACACTCTTTCTCGGATATCACTTATAACATATACCTTATATATTAATACGCAGGTAGACTAGTACCAGTATCAAAACATTTAAAAAAAGCATCTTCACGCCCATATCCCCAAAGAGGCAGGCATAGCCACAACTAGGCACCCACGACCAGCCGAAGACATTAAGTCGAACAAAGTGACTAGTGGCCACATGTCCAATCCCGAGCAACGTTTGCTTAATTTGAAAATTAAAAATCGAATTTTCTTTTTGTTGACCGACCCGGGAATCGATACCCAGTAATCAAATTCGGGACCTCATGCAGTCAAGTCCAACACCTGGACAGCTAGACCACGAAGGCGAAACATTTTTATGTTATCAAAAACACAAACTTTTACACGTAAGTGAAACTTATAATATGATAAGGTTAAATGTTTAGTATATCATGTACGATCTTAACTAAACCCACACAGTTAACAATTAGGTTTAAATGAACTCCCCTGTCGTCGGTGCTCGTGTTGATGTGTTTGTGCACAGCTCCCAATGTTCTCGTACAGTTATGTGATGTTGACATTCTACTTATTAGTTAGGTAAAGCACCGACATTATTCGTGCAAACATTATGATGGATAAGGATTTACAAATTGTTTATACTAGATGTGACTCGTGATGTCACACGTTGGATATGGTAATATAAAGTTGTAAATATACAAACATTTTTAAGTTATTATTTTGATTAACCTAACCTGTTTACATTACAACATACACAAAAAATATCAAAGATGTATATTACAACCAAGAAACATATTTTGTTGTCTGCCATGACCTCAGAATGCCTATAAAATCCCAAGTTTTTGCGGTCTCAAATAAAAAAATTAATGATATTTTTTAAGCATTTTTTTATGATATTGGAAGGCAAACAAGCTGACGGATTTCCTGATGGTAAGAAATTCACGCTGCCTAGAGACACCGAAGATGGTAATGAGGCCGGGATGTTAGGCCTCGAGCAAAAGTAAGTTTACCGGCTACCTTACCCTCCAAATTGAAACACGTCATGACGTTATGGCGGTAGGAATAGGTAAAACTAATCCGGGTGAGTCACTGCGAAACTCTATCACCTAGTCTGATACACGGTGTCAGTGACGGTAAGCTTATGCTCGCCTTTTATGAGCTGCCTGGCAGGAAGGCAATTCTGAAAAGGAGCCCGGACCAACACGGGGAAGTAATGCAAAACCCTATTATTTTACTACCATGTCATACATAGACGCTACAAAAATAGAGAAAGTAAAATAAAGAATGAAGGATTGCCCATATTCTTTGAAACATTTCGATTTTATATTTAAAAACTTAAATTCAATTAGGCAGAGGACAGTAGCGTAACTAAAACGTAATACAGTGACATGCAGTGCCTCATAAAGTCACTACTGTATCTTATCACCAGGAGCGCCGTACTGTTTTATCGAATAAAAATGTTGCTAGAAAAAAATCAGTTTTGTATATCTTTATGTAAAGATATCAATCGAGTTATGTGATCTGGCGACAAAAAAAAATTGAATAGGATAGCTTTGTATCGAGAGATGAAAATGATTTTTGTGTATTTTTTCCTTTCTTTAAAAAATGTAAAATTTATACAAGTACTAAAATTGTAATAATTTAATTTATACTTTACGTTTTATCTTTGATAATGAAATGCAACCAAATGCTTAATTACGTAATGAACGAAACGAAACGTTTAGAATTAGGCACATGATGGCTATTAGTTTAAAGCATGGTTTATACGAAACTATATTGCTACTGGAGGTGACACTCCTAACATACCTAGACCTAACGTCATTTCCAAATGTTGATGGCTTATCCTTGACCCAATTAATCTATTTTTGTACAATATAATATAATAATCGCCTCTGTGGTCTTGCAGTTCAGGTGTTGGACTTGACTGCATGAGGTCCCGGGTTCGAATCCCGGGACGGGCAACAAAAAGGAAAATATGATTTTCCAATGTTCTAATAAAAACAAAACGTTGCTCGGGATTGGATATGTGCCCGGTTGGCGATAGGCTTGCCGCCTATCACATTGTGGGACTTAGTGTCTTCGGCTAGTCGTGGGTGCCCTGGTTGTGCCTCTGCCCACTTCTTCGTGGATATGGGCATGAAGATACTTTTTTTTGTACAATATTTTTTTTGGAGACCAAGGTTCAATATTAACATTTAGTTACACATAAGTTCAACAAATCCGATAAAATTACATATTGTTCACTATTAACTAAATGTTAATAATTCGCCAGTACCGTATTCAAGAGTACCTATAATGACATACTCGATGTCTATTTTCACTATTGCATGAAATTATAGGATGCATAATATATATAGAAATGCATGTTATAATAAGATTCATCAATCGAGCTTCAAAAGTAACCCTGCAAGTCTTTATTATGAGTGTAACCTCCGGTATTATAGCTTCATCTTTCAAAAGCTATCTCTCGTAGAAGTCAGCCAAAAACAAGTCACGTACAAGAGCTACAACACATCAATAAAATCAATAATTTGCCGCCGTGAATATTAAATAGCGTAGCGTATGTAATTAAACAATTTGCTGATTTAAATGCCGGGTCAGAAATGCAGAAGCCATGAACCTTTTGCCCTTGTGATAAAGGCTAGATTCCTTTGCGATACCACCTGGCTAGTTGGTGTTCACCTGACGTGCCATCATTTTGTGGGAGTAATGGATGGCAGCAGCAATCGTGGAGCGATTTCAATTAATCGCGAAGGTGATATTAACGAGGCACATATTTTAAGTGCACATTCGTTATCAATAAAATGAGAAAATTGATAAAGTACACGAACACTGTTGTAGTGTTCATTTTAATATATTATAAAGCGTGAATCAAAAATTTTAGGCCCGTTTTTACGAAAACTGCAGTGACGGAGGACCATAAAATTTGGCACACTTATAGTTTATGTGTAGGAGAAGTGTAGAACGCTAATATTTTTCAATAATAATGCTTATAAAGTACATTAAATCAATAAATAAAACATTACACATACTAACATGCATTTGACATACACTAACAAATATACTGATGATAACGATTAAAGATCACAAATGGTGTACCGCACAGTTTGGAAACAAAGTAGTTGTTCTTGAGAAATGAAGATGGCGTTCTTATCAATAAGATATTAAACTTTATTAAGGTCCAATTTCGACCAATGGGCGACCACCAGTTTTAATAAAAACTTTTATACACATTTCAATGGTACAGAAAGAATAACTTCTTTAAGCAAGAGGTCAGCGAAACTCTCCAGATGGTGAAAAACGAGCGCGGCCTATAGACACCGCAGATGTTACAGGTGCGCCACTGTCGACTCTCTTGATGGTAAAAAACGAACGTCTATAAACACCACAGATGTTACAATGTTAAAGGTGCGTTGCTGTTTTATGGCTTGGATATTAGGTCTATTTTGCAAGTGTACCGGCTACCCTACCATTTGGACCGGACAATGACAGAGTCATTATAGCAGCAGTCATAAGTAAAGAGGGGTGATTCCTACCCTGTCAAGTTGATGCACTGCACTGCACACTGCAAGTCAGCGAACAAGCACACGGCTCTCCTGATAGTAAGAGATAGCTGTGGCCTATAGACACCATAGATATTACAGGGCGTTGATGTCTTGTAACCAGAATATTGGACCTACTGTGCATGTCTACCGGCTACTCTACCTTCCTGACCAGAATATGACAGAGTCATTATAGCAGCAGTCATATGTATATCGATGGATCCCTATCCTGTCAAGTTGCTGCACTGCACTCTACTACTGGTGGTCTTGTTGGTAATATCATAAATGAACTGCAAGTCAGGAAAGTTTGCTGCTGAGTCCAAGAATAATTTTATTCTATTTTATTGGAGTTGAGTTTTTTATTATAATTGGTATACATTATGTAAATGTAAGCAAAAAAAATAATCTTTCTATGCCTTATCTCCACAAACTACACTATTTTTCCTTAGGCCAATGTTTACTTTTTATTTTCATACATTCCCAAAAATACAGATATTGTAATGTTCATCATATAAGTGCTTGTTCCCTTTGGAAACCGAATCCGAGTATCGTGGCTGGTTGGGGACGCTAGGCGTGTACGTTAAGCTCTCGACCACTGAGACGGTCTATTGTTGTACGTAGTATAGGGTCTAAAATAATCGCCTCTGTGGTCTAGACTTCTTGGGGTCCCAGCTTCTTTTCCCTGGGCCAGGCGACAAAAAATAGAAAATTTGCATTTTCAACTTTCTAAAAAAAATGATGTTGCCCGGGATTGGATTGGATAGGCTTGCCTTCTATCACATCATGAGACTTAGTGCCTTTGGCTAGTCGTGGGTGCTCTGGTTTTATTTCTGCCTACAACTTTGGAGATAATTTTGGAGCGTGAAGATATTTTGATAAAGGGTCTTCCCAAAACAGGTCTTTAAAATTTTAGAAAATGTTCAGTACAACTTATAAACGACATCGAAATAAATAATGTGTTAAAAATGAATTTTCGTTTTTTCTTGTAGGCATACAAATATTATAGATGATTGATGCAACCGACAGACAGAATAAACTCATTCATTTGACTAAAAATAAAAAAAATAATAGTTTGTAAATATACCTATAACAGATTACTACTATTATTACTAGGTTACTAGGATAGGTTACAGATTACTAGGTGGTACAGTTTCGCAGCGACTCACCTGGATTGGTACCACCGCCTTACCTATTCCTGCCGCCATAACGTCTGACGTGTTCCGGTTCGGAGGGTAAGGTAGCCGGTAAACTTACTTTTGCTCGAGGCCTAACATCCTGACCTCAGGTT
>DVZK01000998.1:0-10361 GCA_018236665.1 Calephelis perditalis
AGAAAGAGACAAAACACTTTTAGCGCTGTCAAATTAGACCGTACACGTCATTTCTACAGACGTTTAAACTATTACTCTGAAAACGTCAATTAAAAACATCGCGATTTGACATGTTCGGACTATTCTGACGTGTCTAAAACGTCCCATCTCTTTTGTTTTTGTTTAATTTGAGAAGGATAGCCTGCATCTAAAATAAGTTTAGTTTGTGAACAGCAGAATTACCACCAATAGAGACTTCGTAATAAAAAACTTGTTGAACAAGTTTGATTCTTAAAGTGCGTGCAACGGTTAAAGAAAAACGTCTTGGACAATTGTCATTGGCCATATCCGTTTCTTCAAAATAACGCTTCTGCTGAAGTTACGCCCAACGTAATACGCTGTGCTGGCTTTATTCTCCATGACCACTCGTCATATTCTCCGCATTCTTAGCCCCTTGTAATTTTCACTTATTCCTTAAGGGAGTAACTAAATTCCACGATAGTTGCCGTATATGAGTTTTTTGAGAGTCAAGAAAAATAAAACATTTTCGTTTTTTTAAATATTCATATTGATTTTGAATTTTTGATTCACCCTCGTAAAAGCAATTCTATGTTTACTCGCTCAACTTCAATAATGAGCTAAGAGCGTTCATCGACACACGGCCTTCATTTTTTTTTACGATTTCCGGTAAGTAAAACCTAGCTGGTAGTAAACCGGTATACAGAATCGGTTGTTCTTCTAATCTCAGAGACTAAAGTGGCATTACCAATGTAAGTTTTCTTACGATTCATAATTAATAATGCCGTACCATTATAGGAAAATGATCATATTTTTTTTTACCAATTTTTATAAGTTACAATTCAAAGTGAGAACGTGCATGTTTAAAACGAATAAGTACAAAAAAATGCTACATACTCGTAAGTTAATAAATATTATGATTTGTATTTAGACAACACCAAATTAAACAAAATAACACTTGTAATTTTAAATTCCGGTCGGCGCTAGGCTTGCCACCTATCACATTGTCTTCGGCTAGTCGTGGGTGTTTTGGTTGTGCCTCTGCCTACCTCTTCGGGGATATGGGCGTGAAGATACTTATTTCATTTTAAATTTAAATTTTATTTTTTTTTTCAAATAATGACTCGGTACTTGAATACTCAAAACTATCTGATTCGTCATCTATCTCTTTAAGGAACCTTTTGGTAATATCTGCTTTAGCCTTTATGGCCCAGTTAACAAATTTTGTCTTTGGTTTTCAACACATGAGATATATATGCAACAAAACCAAAAATCACCAAACTTAGTATAATTGCTAACTTGCACACAACGGGCACTGCGGCCGCATTTGAAAACTTCAACAGATTTAGTGACGAATGATGTTGACATAATTTAAAGCTGAATAAATAAAAAAACCGACTTAGATTTTAATATCATTTCGTCTGGTTATACCAAAAATTGAGTATATCCTAAGATTTCCATGCGATTCCATCAGTAGACCCAGACTTGATGGCAATGGTCCCATTGCGGAAATACGCTACTTTTAATTGAAAAAAAAAACTTTGAAATCATGTTCTCCTTTTTCCCATGTCAGTGAAAAGGGGCTGCAGTATAAAAGAAATTTATATTTATTTTTCCTATTTTTCTTCAAAAATTTACATTCTTTTATGTTTCAAAAAATCGGTGTCATAAGACAGCACTACAAAAAAACATAAGTATCATTAGTAAACTTGACATTTACGTTCGTCAATTTAGTCTCTGAGATTAAAAAACTTTCTGAAGTTGAAATATCGCTACCTAATTGGAGAAAACGTGGTACAAAACTTTAAATGAAACACGTTATATTTAGACTAGTTTATTGGTTCCTAACATGTTTCTTTTTCTTTTTTTTGTTCTTCGAGTGAGCATCTATAAGGTCTTCTATTTCTTTTGTATCTTCACCTAGTCTTTTCTCACCACTAAAAAAAATGTTCATAATTTAAAGTTATAATTAACAAAATAGTAGGAAAAGCCACACGTTTCATGAGTTTGGAAGACAGACGAGCACTTGATGGCAACAATTACACCTCGCCTGTGGGCACTAGACGTGGTGTGGACAGGTCCGTGCGTACCACGGCACCAATAGGTAAGGCCTATCGCACCAACCCAGCCGAGACGTCGCAGTTTCCTACCTTATTCGTAATGATGGTGAAAGAGTTAGGCGAGTTTAGGTGCCATCGAGAGTAAAGACGGTCGAAGTTTTTTCATAATTATTGAATTTCGTGTTTAAATTGAGTAAAATTAGTCACTTTTGGTGGCATTTTGTACAATTTTGTTCAGTGAAAGAGCACAATAATCATGAAAAAAATAGTGTATTTCCTCGTTGCCGCCAAATCTCACTATATGAGCTTGAGGAATGTAGCCACCGCTTTACCCATGAAATTGACATGAATAATTGATGACTTACGACTTATAACTACTTATAATTGAATCCGGATTTTGGTAAATTTGATGCAAAGTTCTACTTGGCTAAGGCGAAATACTAACGTGAATGCTAAACTCTAAAGAAAGAAAACGAAATAGTCCCCCCGACAAACTAACAGACGCGGTGGACTGACAGACTGACCTTTTGACAGAGACGAGATGTTTGTGTGTGTCGGAGGCCAGCGCCTGTCCCCAGTCCAGGTCGCTACCCTTGATCCTGTACTGCGCCAGATCCTCGCCCATCAACCTGGACAGCTCCTTGCGCTGCTTTCGCTCCAACTCCTGGAAACAGACAGTTATTTTTCATGGTAATGGCAGGTGAATAATCAGAATTAACAGATCCCAGGGGCTACCAAATACATAAATACCATGACGACAGTATCAAGTCAAACTATGGCGGAACAGAAGTCTCTTGCAAAAGTAGGTTTATCGGCTACAACAACCTCCAAAACCCAAACACGACAGTGACGAGCATTGAAGTTAAGTCAGAAAAGGAACTTTTTCGGATGAGTCCCCGCAATACTCAGCCACCTAATCACAGTGATATTTGTGTTGGTTACTCCTTCGTTAGACTGTCCTTGATAAATAAATATGTATTATTAAATATATTTCCTTAAGCTCGACTCGAAGTAGGTTATCAGAACCAAACCATGCCAAATATTCTGGTTCAAGTGAGTCAGTGTGGTGAGATGAGAGTGTGCGGAGTTTTTATGTGTCTGCTGGCATCTCTTGTGATGTGTGTCCTATGTTGTGTGTGTGAGAGGATGTAAGCGTGATTGCAGCATCTTAATTACTTTGTAGTGTAAGCGTTGTCAGGTTTACGACGGACAATGGAGCAGGTATCTATTACTATTGAGTTTTGCAGCGGTATGTACGTTTTCTCGTGGAGATCTAATTTTTTTAAGGCAGTGTGAAGTGTTCTTGGTATTACACCGGTGGAGGAGATAACTATGGGGATGATCCTGACTATTTCTTGGTGACACATTTGTTTAATTTCGTCAGCTAAAGGTATGTATTTTTGTGTTTTTTCTGTGTATTTTTGTTTCAGCTATTATCATTATCACCCTAATATTATAAATGCGAAAATGTATAACATTGTTACGCTTTCATTTCAAAATACTGGACGGATTTAGATGATACTACACAACATTATTTATACATTAAAATGTTTTCGTCTGTATGAAGGATAACAATAACCAAAAGCAAAACAAATAGAAATATTTTTATATACAAATTAGCATCACGACGTTTTGAGTAAACACAAAATGTAGACGTGTAAGCAAGTTACATTAAAAATTTAGAATCACAAAAAATCTTAATTCACTTTCAGCATACAAATCGTCGAATATGTCAACAACAACAAAACGTCGACGCGCACAAGTGGCTTGTGCCCGCAAACATTTTTATAATATAATAATTCTAAAGAAGTTTCTCTTGAAAAACCTATTATGTGACGAACTATTACAAGCGCCAGAAAATGCGAAAGACCTTAGAAGTGTCAAGTACACATATTTAATGTTAAATAGCGAGTTGTTGAATTTTATTGATGCATTACAAAAATAATATTAGAATTATCAATAAACATGTTCTTTAAAAAAAAGGAAACTGAGGAAACTAAGAAAAAGTTTGGTAAGAGCTTATACCACATTTAGGAGGCATAAAAGTAATTTATAAAAAAATATCAAATGTTTAAAAAAACGTGAATTGTTACAAATTCAATCATTCTGTAATAAAATAAATCACAAACTATAACGGCAAAATAAGTACTTTATGGTGTGCGATAGCAGAGTTACAAAATGAACCTAAAAATATTACTCGAAAATACAATAATGCCAGGATCACATTTTAACTTCAAGGGAGTTGAATGTTGATCGATCCTTGTAGTTATAATGAGAAGTTTTAATTAAAATTTCTAAGTACTAAAGCCCCGTGTAAATGTATAAAGGATATAAATGTTAATTCAGATGCAATTCATTTTTGTCGCCTCTGTGGTCTAGCGGTCCCGGGTTCGAATCCCGGGTCGGACAACAAAAACATTGGGTTTTTCTATTTTTCTAATAAAAAAAAAATGTTGCACGGGATAGGATATGTGCCCGGTTGGCGATATGCTTGCCACCTATCACATTGTGGGACTTAGTATCTTCGGCTAGTCGTGGGTGCCCTGGTTGTGCCTCGGCCTACGTCTTCGGGGATATGGGCGTGAAGATACTTTTTTTTTCATTTTTCCGAATTTGACCTTGCCAAAAAGTTGACTGATTAACTTCGACTTGTGTAATTTGGCAGGATGGAAGTCATCAGCATTGGCCTTAACCTTTCTAGGAGAAGGACAACTCCAAAGTATATTACTTATAAGACAATTTATTACAAATAAAAATCTGAAGTTAGAAATATACCTTAGCGGCCTTGGACAGTTCCTCATGGAGGCTCTGTGCCACCGGCGCCCCGCCAGCCTCCTCGGCTGTCTTGTCCTGTATGCCCATCTCCTTGGCTACGGAGTCTTCTAGAACGGTGTTAAGAGTGGAGTTTATCTTCTTGCAGGCCTCGTAAAACTTGGCGAGGAGCTGAGCCGCGGGCAGCCCGAGCTCACTGGCGATGTCGTCGACGTCCTTCATTTGGAAACCCATCGCGACGAACACTACCTGACATTTAAATACAATATTGCATATTTTGTAGTAGATTTTGATTTTAGTTATCCCGCAGGGTGCAGGCGTGCGTACATTTATTTGTAAGAAAATCGTAAAACACGTAAGTCTTCTAGAATGATCATACTAAACATATGTGCGTCTACGTAAATGCCCCGAAGTGGCAAGCTGTGGACTCTATTCTGGCTAAGTTTTGAGCAGCTACATTAAGATCACCGAGAGTTATATACAATGGAGGAGGAACTACAATACACCTCAAACAAAATTAGATGTATGTGGAGATTTAATTGTTAGGAAAATCATCTTTTTAAATAATTTATTTACAAAAATTATTCTTGGAACCAACTAGTTCAACGGCAACGTGTGCTACTTATTTAAATAATATACAAAAATATCTCCAATTACTAGTTCAGTAATAAATAAAATAGATTCTGATTGTATGGGTCAATTAGCGAATTTTCCTAGAGAAATGAAAAAGGATCAAAAGCGTACTGATAAACCAATAAATGTTAGTGATCTGTAACATTTTCGGGATAATATATTAGAAAAACTGCCAATTTTGTCTCGATTACCAAATCCCAACAATCCCAACAAGTTATTTAATTCTTTGTTTAAGTAATAGATACTGGGCATAATAAAATTATCACATAGAAAAAAAAATTTTGATAATCGAGCATGTTTCCGTAAATGGCCTACTACCGGTATATTATATTAAGTAAAAAACGGTTATTTGATTTCTATTATGAAAAATCGTACAAACATAACATTGAATTTAAGGAATATGTCAAAAAAATCAAAGATATTTAAAAGATAATATTCTGCTGTTATGTTTATAGAAAGACATTATTAGAAACACAATTAGAAAGATTAAAGCTACTGGGAGAACCATTAACAGCGAAATCAGCAATTCACAGATATTTTGAAGTGAAACTTCTTTAGAATCTTTGTGATTTCAAACCGGATACTACGGAACAACGCAAGGGAAGAGACACAAATACAAAATGTACAACATGTGTAGGATTATATATATATATATATATATATTCATCTCATTCTTTGGTCGATTTTTTTTATTTAGTGATGTAATGTTTGTTTGTTTGTTGCATGTTTCTTTCAATGTCTCTTATAGAGAGAGACAGACAGAGATAGACATCGATGGACATTGATCGACACTGATAAAGATTGATAGAGATTAGGAGAGAGAGGGAGAGAGAGAGAGTTTCACTTCTATCATGTGTGAATCGCCCACACCTTTTTTTATTGATTTTGAATTAATTATAGATGGATCTTGTGTTACAGATAACCTGAAAATAACAACCGAGTCTGAGGTGTTTTTTTGATATTGCACCTCATATAGCCATAACACTTAATTGCTGCATAACTAATGTTGAATTTATTGATTTTTAATGAAATTACGAAAAGTGCCTATGTTTAAATCAAGCAGCACTTCTGAATTTTTAACTTTTAGACCTATTTCTGCTCTACCAACCCCTAATAAACATTTGACTTTCACGTAAACAAATCAAGCATTTTGGATTCACCAAAGGTTCGTCAAAGGTTGGTCACCCATTGATGCAGATGTGAATTTATTAAAAAACATATGTGAAGCACAGGAGAACTCGCACGATGCTCTAGCCGTATTCTCTCTTAAGCTTTCGATTGCCTTCATCATGTTCACTTGATGTCATGATCACTTATTTCAACATTAAGACTCAAGGAGTGGTATAAACTTTACTTTGCGGTTACGACTGGTAAAGTTACAAGGACCTATTCTTGGTCCATTTTTATTTTTGACATATATACATTGGTCCATTTTTATTTTAAACAATCTATCTTATGACATAAGGGTTAAAAATATTTCTATGTATGTAGTACGTGATATTTACTAAATTGTTTTAAAAAAAGGCAAGGCAGCTGAGTTTTTTGTGAGGCCGCGATTCCGATCCGGTGGTAATTTTACAGTAATGTTGACGCGCACTAGTTCGGTCTACGTGAATAACGTGAACCTGAATCGATGATAATAACGAACCTGATCATAATAAAACTATACTTTTCTCATGATTTTTCGATACATTCGAACCGGCAGAAACACGTTACTCAGACGAAATTGCCACGCTCGTATCTTGGAAGAAATAGGCAGAGGTACAACCAGGACACTAACAATTAGCTAAAACTACTTAGCCCAGAATGCGATAGGGGATCTACTTATCCCAAATCGGGCACTTCTTCAACCCAGGGCAACATTTGCCAGGGCATAGGGCAGCATTGAACATTGAAAAAACGTATTTCGAATTGCTCAAACCTAGGCATCCAAGCAAGAAGATCATGTGGTCAAACGCCAAAACTAGACCGACCACAGAGGCGATAATTACGTGTCATACAATAATTCAGTACAATATGTTGACGACATCGAAAATTACGAAATCATAATATTTTTTATTTTTGTCTTTTTGCATATCTCGAAATAAATACTCAAGTAGTTTTAAGCTTATTTTTGTTTTTTAGTTTGGCTGTATTTCATTAAAATCGATCAAGTAAGAACGAAAGTATCTTCCTTTGAATTAAAAAGTACTTTCACATGCTATCGAGCAATCAACATACACATAAATATTGAGTACGCGCACCTGCTGTACAGCATCCAGCTTGAGATTAGAGCTAGTGTGGAACACGACATGTGCGAGGGGTCCCAGCAGGTCGGTGACCAGCCGGTAGTCAGCCTGCTGACGACTGTAGCTGCCCAGCCGCCGCAGGTCGTGGCCCGACATCTGGGACTCTATCGTCTCCCGGGTCAGCGCTAGAACATGTGACGATCCCATCCTTTAGCTTACTACATTATGAGAGCAATACCGTAAGTCGTTGCTCGGTTTTAGAGAGCTGTGCGGCAGCTATTCTGGAATAGTGCCTTACTGAGTAACATCTATGGTGTCTATACGCGACGGTAGCCTCTTTACAGATATGATAAAAAACAAATTATAGGGCCCAAGTCCCCGAAAAGACCAAAACTTGTTGAAATAAAAAAGACGTGTGGCAAGCGGAGAATGCCGCGATAAAGCTATTGCATAAGCAGACATGAGTCGACAGATTGCGGGGCAAAGAGGGGGATGTTAAGCAGGTTAGGGTTAAGGCAACGCCGATACAACCAATGCCAAATAGAGGCGAATTGCTGAACTAAAGAGTCAAGCGTGTTAAAATAATTCGTTTATGAGTTCTGCTATTCATTGTTAGATAGTAAAACTAAAAAGTATCACCGCTGTGCCGGTCGGAGTGGGGGTGTTAGGTTATTTTCTTTACGGAATTTTTGGTTTCGGTCTCCACGCTCTAGGCTCGCGATAAGAGCTATGCAATAGCTTAAAAATTATCAGAAATATGAGTCAAAGGCCACAGACACTATAGAACCTCCTCCAAAACAAAACACAACAAAGACAAACATAGATTTTGTGACAGTAGCAATTTTGCCCCTTGTTGGTCAGAGGCCGATGATAGACCATTTGCCTCTCTGCCAAGAAGTTCGTAAGAGGCGGGACCTGGTTAAAATATAGGCTATTACCAAGAAGACCACTGGTGGTAGATTGTTGTGCAGCACCTTGCCCTGGTAGGGATACACGGCTTTACTTATTTCTGCTGCCATAATGACTCTGTCTTGATCTGGTGGGAGGGTAGGATAGCCGGAAGACTTGCACAAAAGGCCTTCCATCCCGGTCTCAGGACTGCGACGCACCTGTAACATCTATAATGTCTGCAGGGCACAGTTATTTCATACCATCAGGGGAGCCTTGTGCTTGTTTGCTAACTTCCACATAAAAAAGCAAAAGACCGAAGCTGCAGTCCTTAAATCTAAACAAGTCATTGCAACTAGTTTAACTAGTGGAGACCGTGGACCACATTGGAGGTATGATCCTCACAATTGCTAGAATATTTTAGTGGCGGGCGACGAGATGTTAGACGACCATCTACCTGAAATACAAATTATTTCTTTTGAACGTAACGTCGACTCACCGGGTTTATGTATCTTCACGCTGTCGTTGAGGAGGGTGGAGAGCGCGAGGGCGGCGGGCAGTGTCCGGAAGCAGCGCGCGAGCAGCCGCCCGAACCGGAGCCGGAAGTCGGCGTGGTAGGCCGCCAGCCAGGATGTCTCATGTAGCGCACGGAGCATTATACACGAGTGCTCACCCGTCAGCTCGTTGGCTTTTTGGCTGGGAATCGTAATCGTCGTTATTTTCTATCCTATCCTTTGCTACATATACCTGTCTTCTCATATCATCGCAATGCAATTCCACCTTATAGGCGACATGATGCTCGACAGTTTAATTAGTACCACTAGAATTCAATTTTCTCGCTTTCGAATTTACGAGTTTAAACGTGCATTACGTTAACACAAGTAAACTGAAATCGAGTATGAAACATATCTCATCTCTCTGTTTGTCCGTGTTTCCTGTGTATCATAGACCATTTGCTTTCGTAACGGGCACCTCGTAAGAGGCGACCAAGTGTTAAACAGGTCATTAGAAACGAGGCCAACGGTTTTCAAATTATCGTGCGTTTGGCACAACAATACCCTCTTAGTCGGTCTAACGAGATTTCACCAAAATAGACCTTCAGCGATCTCAGAGCGTGATTTCTGAAAGAGTTTGGTAGTAGCGAAGTTGAACGAAAGGATAGCAAGAAACGTACCCATGTTAAAACAGTGCAATAGACAAGCCTGGCTAGTATTTGTAAGGAAGTATGAAACCTGGACAGTAAGGCAGTGAAAAAAGATTTTCTAGTTAGGGCGAGACAAAAATAAACATGGTATGTTTTGATGCGAAACGATATGTTTGACACTGTGCTGATACATCATTCGACCCCAAGTACATATTGTACAGTTTTCGATGAAAAATTGAATTAGAAGCCTGGAAATCTTTTAAGGAAGCAGTATGAGATTTTCTAGGAAATCGTAAAGTCCAAACTGTGAAGAAAATTATTGAAAATTTGATAAAATAGAAAGTTTGACAAGCATTAAACTTCACTTCCTTAATTCGCATTTAGACTACTTTCCTGGTAACTTGGGAGCTGTAAGTAAAGAGCAAGGCGAAAAATTTCACTAGGATTTGCTGTAGATGGAACGACTTTTTTTGTAAATTCGCATAAAGGGGTTTTTCAAAAAAACCGAGGATGATAGGAAAAATCTAAGTACATGTTCGTATTACCAGAGATTAGTAAATACAATAGATTGACAATGTCATACATTAAAATCGTTCCCCGAAATTCTGACTAAATCTAGATGGCGTTAGCGATAGTCAG
>DVZK01000999.1:0-10361 GCA_018236665.1 Calephelis perditalis
AGAATTGTGTATCTATAGGACATAACTACCCGCGTTAACGGGTTAGAAAGGAATTAAAAATTTCGCCACGGGACTTGCCTTTTTATGTGTCTGATAAACAGATGAGGACAGCGATTTGCGACTCTTTCACTTATAATATTAACTTAGTTGCACAAAGGCGGACTTATCGCTTCAGAGCAATCTCTGCTAGACAACCTTATATAACATAACTTGTTTTCAATTTATTTACGTTATGTTATTTGGACTCGAGGCGTCATGTTGGCTACGCACCATTACCATTCTTGGTGTCAATATATGTGTTTTATATCAACAGTAAAATTCACCGTCTCGTCTTCCCACCTTAAAACCCTTATTGAGTTATTTCACCTAAAAATTTATTTTTTATTTCAGTACCGTAATAAACTGAACGAACAGCAAAACGGCAGGTTATCAGCACAGCGAGCAGCACTTGGCGCTAGGCAAGAGGAAATGAGAAGCATAGATCGTCGAGTCTCCGAACTACAAGCCAGACTATTGAGAAAGCGAGCTCTGAATAGGCAACTGGCCGCCGCCCACCGTCAACCTCAACAAAGGTAAAACTAATAACATTTTTAGACCTTGATATCAATTTGAAAAATGGGCAACTTACACTCTGACGTAAGGTAAATGTTACAAGTTTTTATCTAAGGTTTCTGAATAGAAGACAAATTCCCTAACATTTTTAGTAGAAATCTCAGTAGCAATATGTTAAGGCGATAAAACTAAACATAAAGTATCATCACGCCCATATCCCCGAAGAGGTAGGCAGAGACACAAACAACCAGGGCACCCACGACTAGCCGAAGACACTAAGTCCCACAATGTGGTAGGTGGTAAGCCTATCGCCAACCGGGCACATTTCCAATCCCGACCAACTTTTTACTATTAGAAAATTGGAAAAATCCAATTTTCTTTTTGTTGGCCGACCCGGGATCTCATGCAGTCAAGTCCAACACCCGGACCGCTAGACCACAGAGGCGACTAACTAACACTACTACACAAACACTAAACATATGGCTTGGAACGAGGAAAGAGTACCTTAAAGATTTCCAACTCTTATGTCAAGTCTCAGGGACTTCTTATCCGAGGTTGTTCATCATCGTTGTTGTGTGGATTTCCTTGAGCACCGTTGATCCACCAGACGATCCGGGTTGGGATGCACCGCTTTACGTATTCCTGCCGCTATAATAACATTGCCATGTTCCGTTCCGTAGGCCGGCCTAACGTTCCGGCCACAGGACAGCAACGCACCAATTTCATCTATAGTACCCTAACTCTTACCATCAGGAGAGCTTCTTCGCTGAACTCTTAAAAAAACGACTTACCTTTTTATCTTGTTTTGTAACGTCTTCCATAAAAACGTATTTCGTCTTTAAGTATTCGTGAATTTTTTGTGTGTTTTTTATTCATATCTGGTTAGTATTTACTTCAAGCTCGATTAAAACTCATATCTGACAGCAATACTAGATTGTCCTGATAATTCTTCCACATCATTACCTACAGTTTTAATTGTTAAGAAAATATGATTTATAAAATATACTTAACTAATACTGATCTTCATTAACATTTACAATTGAACAAAATCTTATATTTAAAATTCTCGCGTCACAATGTTAGTTACCGTACTCTTCCGAAACGGCTTGACCGATTTTCACCAAATTTTATAAAGCATATTCAGTAGATCTGAGAATCGGCCACTATCTATGTTTCATACCAACCCCTAAGTGATAACTCACCCCGAATTTTTTTTACTAAAATCACAATACAACAAACGTCCTAGCTCAGGTCAGCTAGTGTGATATAAATTTATTGAGTACTAGCAGCCCGTTCCGACTCCGCACTTGTGTACAAATTTCTAATTGCTCCTAGAAATAAGGTAGCTTATAATAATCAGGGATAATACCTAATACCGGCTAATGTTAAAATTCGGTCCAGCAGTTTCAGAGCCTATTCAATACAAACAAACAAGTATTTTCTTTCTCTAATATTAATAAATAAATATTCCTGGAAAAGTTACACATATTGAGTCTAACCCCAAAGTAAACAAATTATATGGCTGTGTTATGGGTGTTAGTTAACGACACTAATACATAGAAATACTTAAATAGTTACCAGAATATATTTAATAAACACCCAGACTTGGAAATGCAAAGATCCAAATGTTCATCACACAATGCAAGCACAAGAATATAAACATATAGACAAATAAACACTAAAAACGTTTATATAAAATTTTTGTAACCTTGTATTTTTTTCAATTAGCGAAATTCTGGAATTCCTATATAAGTCCTTACGTACTTTTGTCCGAACAACAATGACGTTAAAAGTTTCAGAGCTCTCCTCTGCCCCTAATTAACTTTCTCGAAGTATTTCATTCGTGCAATTACTTATTTTCTTTGGATATTTCCTACTGTGAGTTCCAACTAGTCTAGGACTCATTCTTAACGAGAGAACAAACTTCTTATAACTCGAAGAGCAAAAACATTTGTTTTATTCAAGACGTAGAAATGTCTGTGATTTATTATTGTTAGTAGATTTATTTGCAACCTTGTTTTGTAATTAAGACGGCTTTCCGTAATAAATATGAAATACAATTAATATGAACTATTACTGAATAACTAGCAGTTTCACGCAGCTTCGCTGCGTAACTTGGCTTTTACTGCACTGATTTCGATAAAACAAAGACTATGTCATTGAGGGATAATGTAGCATTCTAAGGTTGAAATAATTTTTGAAATCGTTTCAGTAATTTCGGAGCCTATTCATTTCAAACAAACAAACAAAAAATCAAACATTTCCTCTTTATAATATTAGTATAGATATATGACTGTAAAATTTGAATAACCGCTTTTTATATATTTATAATACAATACAATAACTCTTTATCGTGCACCAAAAACAGAGAAATTACAAATACCTACATCAAATAAAACTTAAACTATAAGACACTTATCGCCAAGTCAGCGATCTCTTCCAGTCTACCCTTGTATATAATATACATATACATTTCCAGGCAACTTTGTATATAATATAAATGTACCGAAGTAACATTTTTTACCACTTTTGTCTGTCTGTGTGTTCTGGTTAATCTCTGAAACGGATTTACTGATGTTGACCGGACTTACCAAAAAAGTAACTAAGGCTTTTTTTAATCTGTTTAATACCAATCAGACGAAGTTGCAGGCGCGGCTAGTAACTTATAAATATCCTTACACAATCAGTGAACTTTGAAATGCAGAATTCACACAAAGTTGATCTAACTCCAAAATACACAAATTGCAATATACTTTTCTTTCAGCTAATAAACGATACAAGTACATAGATACCGGCAATAGTAATGAAATTAATACCGCCATAAATGTGAAAAATATTTAGAAATATGAACATCGCAAAAATGCTTGCACCTGTCAGAAATCGAAGTCCAGCCTCGCGGTTGGTCGATGGCGTAAGGCGTGTATACCAACGAAATGATCAACGCCTGAAATTTTACTTATATTCGAGATATGTACGCTTTTGTACAAGTGCCTATTTGTACGAAACATAGCCAGACAGACAAACCGACACACTGAAAATAATTCCAAAAGTTTTATTTCTGATTAAATAACGTTTAAATTTTCTATCTCAAATACTTTAGAATATATTCAATGTAGAGTCACAACCCTTTTACTTTCTTATCTTAAATTTAATGTCGGTTTATAAGAATAATTATAGATAATTAATGTTAATAAATATCTAAACTTATGTTACAGAACAAACAACCCTACGCCGATGCAACAGTTGCCCAACTATCCAACAGGCAGCAACGCAATTAATAATCAACCAAAGAACCAGCAGCAAAGAGGAAACGTAGCCGCAGTGGAACCATATAACCACGTTCCACATGCACAAAGCGTACACAACACAAACTTCCAGGTAGCTTACTTAATAGTGACTATTTATAGTGATGTGCCGAAGTTTTAGTTTCGGTTTTCTTTTGATTTACTACTAGCGGCCCGCCCCGGCTTCATACGGAAATACACATATAAACCTTCCTCTTCGATCGCTTTATCTATTAAAATAAACCCCGACAAAATCCGTTGGGTAGTTTTAAAGATCTAAGCATACAAAAGGACATAGATAACAAACAAAAAGGACACAGAGGAAACGACTTTGTTTCATACAATATGAAGAAAACGCAAACATCCAATTTTGAATCTATGACCTCGGTCTATATTTTATCATATTGCATTTAAATTATTGTCCTCTATAGCATAGCAGACAGGCAGATGGACTATTGGAATGCTGTTTATAAAGACATTTTTTTAAAATATTTTATTGCCGTAGCTCAATTCTACTAAACCATCTGGTCACCGATCAATAAATATCTGCTATCAGTACATAAATGTGATGTCATAGTCGAGACGATGTTTCTAACGTGCAGATTTTGTGTTCAGGAATTGCTATACTTACTACACATTTTCCAATATCAAAATTCATATATAAAGGTTTATTATAAACTAACATGAAATAAAAACCGTTACTGCACTTATACAGTATACACATAACCGGATATAGCCGAAACATGGTTTCGGTTTTCGGTTTCGGTTTGGGGAAAAAGAAGTTTTAGGGAGAAATATAGCTCGTCAAATATGACCTAATTATTTCTTGGCATTAGGATGAATAGTGTCCCTTATAGCTATTATGGCTATAACAAATCCTTAAACAGCAGGTGGACGTGCTTGAAATATTAAATTAGTTGTGAGAAGATTTACTGGGGCATTCATTACGGTAGTCTGTGCAAATATTTTGTCTTCCGTATTTTCACAATAGTTTTGATGTTAACATAAATTTTAATAATAAATATACATTTTTGTAACAACCTCATTGCTCGTTAGTGGAATGTTCTAGTAATTTAGATAACTAGATAGTTTTACTAACGCTGTCAGATTGAGTGGTAGAGTCCGCGTCACCATCTCCCTTTTTTTGCGGTTTTTTTAGTGTTGTGTTGTGTTCCGAAGTCCCTTCTGTCAAATCGCGAGATGTGTACACTGTAACAAAATTTCACGTACGTATAATCCCGAAGACTTTAAAATTTATTGCATCTCAGCCGAGGAATAATAAACTTTATGGTCGTAGTCTAGCTCTGAGTTATTTTGTGATGAATATTTTGTGCTTAATATTTATCTATTAGCTTCGAACAAAATTGTACCAGTCAAAACTTTCTTAGTCGGTTACTTTCGAAAGACAGGTAGTGTTTGCAACTATTTTACTCCCCACCCCCACCGACCGATAATAACAGTGTGTCTGTGTATGTGTGTGTGTGCGTGCGTACGTGAATATGTGTGTGTGTGTGTGTGAACGATTTCGGGGGTTATTAAAAATGTTTAATTTTAGAACCATTTTAATATCATTGAAGTCAGCGTTTGTTCCTCTTTTACCTTATTAAATAAATACCTAAGCTTGTTATTGTATTTTTTAAGTTTATTTTTTTTTCTTTTGCAGCAAATGAAACAAAATGTTATCCAAAATAATGTGCCATTAAAACAGCTGACTCAAAGCGACAACATGCAAAGCCAATTAACCCAACAAGAGGCGCATTTCTTACATCAAAAGCAAATGCTGAATCCCTTGTACAACGGGAACTACCCACATATTCCGACGGGATTACAAGACAGTCAATATCAAGGATCATATCCAAATAAACACGATATTGCATTTTCACATGTGCAGCAAGGCATCACAAATGCTTATGATCAGAAAGCTATGCTTGATCACCTTAACAAATATCAAGAATATTCAAAACAACCGCAGTATAGTCCAAATAGCACAAACAGTTCAAATAGTAATCAAGCAGCAAAAGAACAAAAAATAATTGAAGAGTTTCCCCCAGAATTTGCTGCAAGTAAATCTGACCCAAAATATCAAACCTTGCCATATAACACGAAATTCCCACAAAGTAGTAATGGAAAATTAAAAGCACCAGAAATAAATGGCAAAGTTAGCGAACAAGATGCTAAAAATCAAAACGGAGCTAACGTAAATCATATGACAGTACATTCAACACCACTTTCGGTTGTGAATAAAAGTTTGGCTACTCCTCTGAGTCAGACAGAGTCTACATATCAACAGGAACATGCATATCAATTACAAAAATCAGATTCCTCACACAGATACAATCACGAGGGGAAAGAGAATCATGTATATCCACAGAGTACTAGGTTAAGTCAACAAAGTAATAGTCAAAATAATGAAAGCTCGAAGAGCAGTGGAGATAAAAGTCAACAGGGTAATATTTTTAAAGGCAGTTCTCCAAGTTTGTCTTCAAGTACGACCACAGCCAGCAGTTCTACAGGATTTGGGGTAAGAACTCACATTTTTCTTATATCGTATTTTGCTCATCATATTCATTAGAGCTTGCTTCAGTTTATAGCTATGTGCACCTGTAAATATCATCATCATTCATTACAGAAACCAGTATCGAGCGTTGCACCTACATCAGTTCAGGTAGCAAGTGGTAAACCATCACCCATTTATCAAACATCATCAACAAAGATTCAACCAGTTCAACCACAAACTGTTCAGACACAAAGCATTTCAGTATCATCCACAAATCATGTCACTAGTAATTTGGTGAATTCCCAACCCCAGATAGTGAGAAATACTGCATCGGGACTGTCATCCAGTACACCAAGTTCTAACTTCAGTGGTCAGAATGCATCTTCACAAAGCATATTGTTATCACCACCGCAAAGCGCTAGTACTCCTTTGTCTACGCCTGATGTCAGTGGAACTGATAAATCTCCAAAACCAGCATTACCTCCAAAACCAACGATTAAGGTATGTTTTTAAATTTATGCGGTAGATAGTATTACTGAACAGTTAAAAATTGTAGATCTGTTTTCATTTTAGTGACTTTGAATCAACAAGATGAACAATTTTAAAGTACAAAATAGTTTAATAAATGGGTTTTTCAAATTTTTAAAGTCAATTCATTACAAAAGTGTCAGTTTCATTATTTTATTTAAATTTTATTTTCCCTCGAGTAGAGAATATACTGTATAATACATACTACAATTTCAATTGAAAATATGTTTTTAATATTCATTGCTAATTCTCTTTTTAAGTACTTTACACGCTTTGACACTTTTGACTCGTTATTTACTTGTTAAAGTGGTATTAGTACTTGACAAAGAGTTAAAACACACGAAAATAATAGGTATTTAATTTTAAATTTTAGACACCACCGAGACAGTCAGTGAACAACGATACAGGCTTTAATCAACCAACAGAAACATTAAACATGCCAACAATATCAGTACCAGATTCGTCAAACGATAGTGATATGCAACAAAATCATAAAGAATCAAGTAACGGAAGCAGTAGTAGTGAAATGATTATCAAAGCACGACCATTGACAATTAGAAAACCACCTCTTAGTGAACAGCCGAAGCTAAGAAATTCTAATAATATCAAAAATAATATAAGCGTCAGTATGAACAGACGGATCGAAATGCCACCAGCGTTCTTATTTCCGGAAATGGATCACCTTGCGCTTGACTCTGCACAAAATGAATTACAAAATGGAAAGGAAAAACCAAAACAAAAAGATGAAGTTGATAGAGCTTTAAATAATAACATATCTTTAAGTCCTAATGAAAAACAAGAGGACAGTAAAGATAATGTTTCTGATATTACGGAGCAAATAAATTCTGTTGATTTGAACGGTCAGGATTCTCAGAGATCTGAGAATGTGCTGAGGCGGTCAAAGAAAGGAAACCTTAAACAAAGTGGAAAAGCTCCTTTGGCAAGACGAGTTAGCTTTGATCCATTAGCCCTACTTCTAGATGCTAGTCTAGAAGGTGAATTGGAGCTTGTCAAGAAAACTGCTACTCAGGTAAATTAATAATTTCCTTTGTTTTTGCTTCTTGAAATGCTAATGAAAAAATATCTTACTTATATTATAGATGCGAAACTTTGTGAGAATGGATAGATGTTTGTTACCCTTTTACCAACAAACTACTGAATCGATATTTATACGAAACTTTATAGGACTATGTAGGCTACAATTTATTAAAAAAAATAACTTGGTACGCGGGCAAAGCTACTTTTGGAAGTTAGATTGAAATAATGATACCGAGAAGATTTATGCAACCTATGCGAATTAAAATCTTTGAAATCAAATTCTACAATCAGTCACTAGTTAGTTTGACAATAGTAGTTTTGACTAAAAAACGTAATGCCTTGTTAAAATACGGTTACTTTTTTTTCTTTAAAATAAAAGGACTAAATAAAAGACTTCCATTTCATAGTCAGTTTTACACAAAAATTTACATACATATCTTCACGCCAAGTCCCTTACAAAATTTTAAGAAAAAGAAAGACTCCGACATCGGACTCGATCTTCGTCTTACGCTAACAACATTTTGGTAATTGAATTTAAACGTATTAGGTCAGTATGTTGAAATTTATTATTTCTTATCAATTGCGATAGTTCAAGATTACTTATTAGCGATTAAAACGCCAATTGTAAAAAAATCCTCAGAATTGCAATATTTTGATAGTACAATAAAGATTTATTGTTATTGTCCTAGTTTTCCACAACAAGCTACACAATTCTAAGATCAATGCACTGTTAGCAATAATTTTTGCTTTTAAATATCTTTTTCCTAGATTTATTCCTGTTTGGTACTAAGTTCTATTTGAAAAAAAAGTTATGTACAGATTTCATGTGTGGTAAAAAACTAGAATTTAAAAAAAATATGAAGTACTAGCAATATCAACGCTCAAAAATTGTTAATGAGAAATCCAATCATTCCATACTTAAAACTTTAATTTTTTTTGCAGGTTCAAAACGCAAGCGCTGCAAACGATGAAGGTATCACAGCTTTACACAACGCAATATGTGCCGGCCATTTTGAAATAGTCAAGTAAGTTTATAGGTTTACAATTTCAATTGGCAACATTTATAACTTTAATCCACTGATTTGTCACTAGTTTTTTATTTGATTTAACAGAATTTAGTTATTAATTCCTTATTTATTAGTATTTCCCTATTAGAAAGTAAGAAAATAACAGTTATGTAACTCATTTATAATCTTACAAATCTACGCTTAAATGGTTGAAGTGAGAGCGAAGATATTTTAGATTGAAGGAGGTTTCATTGTTTTTTAAAACTTGTAAAAACGTAAACTTACTGTTTTCAGATTCCTAGTCGAACTAGGTTGTGATGTAAACGCACAAGACTCTGACGGCTGGACACCTTTGCATTGTGCGGCATCTTGCAACAACCTTCCTATGGTCCGATTTCTTGTAGATAACGGTAAGTTGATAACATTCTAGGTAAAGTTATACGTTTACTCGCCCGTATTAAGTTCTTTTGCTCATAATTATATTCTTTGATCATCACTGTCTTATTAAGCCATGGATTAAGCCATGGTTATCTATAGCATGTATATCTTTCTATTTAGGTCATTCTGAAAGTTTCAGGATTCTGATAAATAAGACTAGACAAGATGTTTATGAATAATTTATTGTTATCAAAGTATATACCCTCACTATTACCACATATTTCAATTTGTTGGTAACCATTGTTTGTATCAGTGGGTTTAGTTTTCAGTAGGTTCCTATTCAAAAGTTAATATTTTATTGTTAGGAATTGAAAAAAATCGCAAGTTGCGAGGTTCCGGACTGTATAGCGGATGAGTCATCAGTTCCGCTTGCTTCATCACCAAATACCAGTTGAAATGTCTGGAAATACTCTTGCTGACTTAAGCCGCAGCAAAAAATGGCACTATTGTTTTCCAATTTAATGGAGAGACACAATTATCTGGACCCTGCCAAATAAAAACAAAAATATAGGACCGTTTCGAAATTTAAAAAGTAACATACATGTTACTTTTTAAATGTTACATGTTACTCTCTAGGTACACCTAGAGAGTTCCGTTTTCATATTCTGTTATTGTATTTTTATTTTATTTATTCCCGTTCCAGAAACTTTTAGCATTCCCCACGTATAGCGCAAGCTCATCTGCTTTCAGTGTCTTTGAAGTTTGAATAATATTTTTTTTGCTTAGCTTAAATTAATCCAAACATATACCCGCACATAAATCTCATTTTCTCATGACAGAAAACATCTCAACTAATTAAATCGTATTGCGTTAACGAACTAATAGAATTTGTTTGCTATTGGTTCTTGCGTATCCGCCATTTTCGGGATTCACCGCTTTAGCGACCAATTTTGATATTATTTTGTTTTCTTTTTATGATATTGGTAGGCAAACAAGCAGACGGATTTCCTGATGGTAAGAAATTCACGCCGCCTTGAAACACCAAAGTTGGTAATGGTGCGTTGCCAACCTGCGGCC
>DVZK01001000.1:0-10359 GCA_018236665.1 Calephelis perditalis
AAAGAACAATGCCCATAATTGACCTGAGAAATAATTATCATGAATAATGATGTGAGGTATTTAAAAATACTGCTGATTTTTAGTTGTTATAAAATCACCCATTACAATATTTTTACTAAGTTTAAAAATGGGTGTATTTAATTTACAAGTCTTGAAAAAATATTTAAAATGTCATATAATAGGCACTATAGATAGACAACAACTGTGATTATCTGTGGTCTATTTGAAATGTTCTGTTCCACGATTATTGTTACCTACCCATTACTGCCACCATGTACTGTTTTGTAATAGTGTTTAATGATTAGGAATATATTTAAGAAGTTTAAACGTAATTTATAAGTAAAAATACGAATAATTGTACTACAAATACTTATTTTCAGTTGTATACCAAAAGAATTATAATTAAAAAATCATAACACGGAGAAAAATATTCTGTGTGAAAATGATTAATAGTTTTGACAGCGCTGTCGCGTCGTGTCATTCGAGATTAGTTTGACACTTTTGACAGTCACAGATGTCCCTCAATACCAAAGAGTAAAGTAACTGCCCATAACGGAGTTCAACACTGCGATCCCATATTTTTAATTTTATTATAATTTTTGCATTTCTCACGGACTCGGATACCCTCTTACGATTAGTTTTTGCTTGTGTCACACGGATACTGATTACTGCTTTTTGATTGGATTGGAAATATCATTTTATGTAACATTAAAAAAATATAACCTCAATAGATTTTCTTTCCAACTTAAATAAGAAAAATTGAATTAATATTCATTTAAAGTAAACAAAATTACGTTGAAAACAACAGTAGTGCTCTATATACAACACATAACTAAAAAATCATCTGACAGGTTTTTCAATGTATAAACCATGGACATTGTTCTTTGTAAGACGGATAGAGAGAGAAAATAGCAACGCAATAAATGAATATTATATTCTACCACATAAATGGCAGTACTTTCATACTGATAATTAAAGAAATTCCCTACGCAAAATTATTCCCTAACCATTCCAAAATATCAAAAATGCACAACGTTAATATTCAAATTTTCAGTTCTACCGCCGCTCCCGGAGTGTAACCTGTAATTTTTTTTTCAGGAAAACATTTTTCGTAAAATGTTTTATCCCTGCTCCATACTCATTATTAAGTTTCACGCCAATATAAATACACGCACATCTACATCTATCCACATTCACATTAAACATTTGCTTTGTAAATCTTTCGCCTGTCATTATTTTTACACGATCGAACCAACGGTAATTGCCCTTTCTCATTTCAACGCCAATACCTTTAAATTTTTTTTTTTGAGATATTTTCGATTCCATACAACAAAGTTATGATAAGAGCATACTTATACAAAGCTAATCTATTAGCTGGCTCACAACCTAGCGTTAAAATAACCTACCCAGCACTCCACTCATACTACTCCCTGTACACACATTCTTTTCTATATCAATAGTGTACTTCCGTTTCTGATAAAAGCACTGTCCAGATATACAATTTTCACCTCTTTCAAATACCATTACTTTGGTTTTTTTCGTATCCAAATGTAAGCGTCTTTTTTAAACTGCAATCGGTGTTTGCAGCTCATATGATATAGACTTCAAAAGTACAGAATTGTCGCATAAAGCAGAGAATTCACCGCTTTGTCACCCAAAACATATCCACCATTGCAAAAGTATCTTCACGCCCATATCCCCGAAAAGGTAGGCAGAGGTACAACCAGAGTACTCGCGGCTAGCCGAAGACACTAAATCCCACAATGTAATAGATGGCAAGGCTATCGCTAACCGGGCACATATCCAACCCCGGGCAACGTTATTTTTATTAGAAAATTGAAAATATGCTTTCTCTATTTTTTGTTGCCCGACCCGGGATCGAACCCGGGACCTCAAGAAGTCAAGTCCAACATCGGATCGCTAGACCACAGAGGCGATCCACCATTGTACCAATGCACAACTTAGCACGGTTGCTGATATGTCTTTCAGTATTGTAAGTAGGTACCTATTTTTCTATAACTTTTTAAGGCAAGTTCAGTTTAATTGTAAGATCTACTTTCACAGTCAGTCAAATCTTCGACCTCCCATACGAAGAAGTCAAGGAGCGTCAGGTCAGGTCAGGCGATCATGTCAGCCACCCGGCATCCGCCACCCCCAATTCAATTTTCACAATTGGAAAGGTCGTTTTACTTCAAGCGCAACCAAACATCAACTAATTTGACGTTGTATTAAAAATAATAGAAAGTAAGAAGCAATTGATTGCAAGTAAGAAGAACGGGGCCAGAATGCGACATGCTGCATCAATACGAGACCTTGAACAGAACTTACAACGATTTTTATGACTTAGCAACAGCTGTTACTTTCTCGGATAACTTATTATTACCTAACTAAGTGCTACATATTAAATAAAAAATAATATATTGGACCTAGACCATATTTGCACAGTGTAAGTGAAATATGTAAAGCTTTTTAACCGATTACGGTTTCAGTAAAACAAAAAAATCAAGGGTTTCTTAACAATTTATCTGAAAAGCTTAGTTAAGCTTATCTTGTAAGTTGCAGAATAAATATTACCTATACATTGGCACGTGACACGCAACATGTTCTTACCAGCTGAGTTCGAGCGTTCGTTGACCCCCTTGCCTTATAGTTACAAATTTTTAAAATATAATTTATTTTTCGTTTTAGATTTTTTATTTTTATCATGTTTCCAGACACGCATTCTGAGCCCATGCCTATGATTGAAATAACTAATTTTAGAAAACGCTGTATAAAATATATTGAGTTGAGAAGTTGACATACCGAGCATTGTTGGCACCTTGAAATTCAGCAATATTGTAGTAACCTTTTTAACATAATTTAAATTTCATTTATTTAAAGTTAGGTCTTTTATGTGCTAGGAAGTTTGTAGTAAAAACGTAACACTGCCTCATGACAGTACTATGGCGTATTCTGTGGAGACGAGACTTAGTACTTGCTGAGTATACATTACAAAAGTATCTTCGCGCCCATATCCACGAAGAGGTAGGCAGAGGCATAACCAGGGCACCCACTACTAGCCGAAGACACTAGGTCCCACAATGTGATAGGTGGCAAGCCTACCGCCAAACGGGCACAAATCCAATCCCTAGCAACAGTTTTTTTTAAATTAGAAAATCAGAAAAACCACATTTTCTTTTTGTTGCCCGACCAGAGAATCGAGTCCAGGTCCTCATGAAGTGAAGTCCAACACCTGAACCGCTAGACCACAGAGGTGACAATCAATAATGAATATTTTAACTATTAAAACTATTTACGTGCGCACATAATACGTGTGCGTGTTTATGTGTGATATATTATCTAACGCACGCTGGACTATCTTCAGTGTTATAGCGTGCGACTATTGTCCCCGGATGATAGGTATGAGCCCTGAATAGGGGACAATGGTAATTACGAAGGTGATCGCACCATTTATGTGAGACCAAGCACAATAGATGAGTGTGCCCCATTGAACCAAAGGACAATTCACTAGTTGTCAAATTTTATTAATGACTGGGTTTTCGCTGAAGTTTCAGCCTATTATACACCTGGCCTGAAGGTCATATTTGGTTATTACTGCGTAAAGCTCCGGCGACTGTAGACTAAAACTAAATATCGTGCTTGCAAAAAATTAGTTTATTTTTTGTTGAAAAAATATTGTTTTTCGAATATACGAACGGATATTATAGGGGTAAGAAATATATAACTGTATTGACATCAATTTCAGTTTTCCGAAATGGTAGTCGTTGCTATGGCTATGTTCAACTTTAAAAGGTTACCTGGAAAATTGGTTGTTCGAGTGATATGGAAAAGAATAGATCTTGGTATTATAATGCCATAAAGTGTTTATCATTGTCGTGTACCAATTTAAGGTAAACTAGTGGTCGCCTATTGGTCGAAATTCGACAATTTTAATAACCAAATTTTAATGTCTTGTTCGTAAAAAGGGGTCCAAAGGTTTGGCATCACGTATTAATATATAGATAAGGTGTTCGCTATTCCTGACACAAGATGCTCCATAGCTTCATATCTTAGTCTCAGCTTATCAGAGGATCATTGCCGTCTACGGCAATAATACAAGTGGTCTGTCTCATCAAGAATTCCATTTGTTTGTTCTTTGTCCTATTGGAGGCTATTACAATATTATACTACTAATTGTTCAAACATAAGAAAGAGATTCAGAAAGAATTACATAAGTCAGATGAAGGTAAGAGTGGGTGAGTGATTAGAATTGAGATTGGTCTACCGACATGAGAATTGCTTGTAAATACGAGAAGAAAATGTACACACACATATACTCATATAATATACACATCTTCACGCCACGTCTCTTGCTAAGGCAAAGAGTATCGAGTGGGAAATGTCGCGATCCTTGTATGTTGTCCTATCTTACTAGTAGGTACTATATTCATACAAAAACTACGATTTCGGAATCCCTTGATATCACCCTAGAATAAAACTTAGGTGATTTGATCGTGGAATGTCATAGACCATTTGATCCACCATTTGATCGTGGAATGTCATACATAGATCTCCATAGAAACCTACATGTTCAAATTTGAATTGAGAAGAAAATGTCAAGATTGAATTTAAGGTTTTACAAAAAAGAAGAGAATGTGTGAATAAAAATAAATTAATTTGAAACCCTGAGCAGGTAGCCATTAAGGCGATGATATAACAGAACGCTACTGACACTTATATGACTTTAAGTGGTTCAATAACGGCCCTGAAAATTGCTAAAGTTGGGAAATTTATTTTCAAGCGTCGGCCATTATTGTCTGCTAGCTTTTTCCCGCAGCTTCACCTTTTAAATTTAACATTAACATAGTTGTAAACTTTAATCAAATCTTTTAAAAAATGTTAGGATTATTATGAGATTTTAAATCTCTGACTTGTTTTTCATAAAAAAGTCTTTTGATTTGGCATATGTAAGCATATAGCTCTATTTTATTTGTTAAAAATTTTGATACCTTACTTTTCGCTAATTTTTAACCCCCATCGGAAAAAGAGGGGTTTTATAAGTTTGACGCGTCTGTGTGTATGTTTTTGTCTGTTGTATAACTTTTGAACGTATGGACCGATTCAAATGCGGTTTTTTTGTTATATAGCTGGTGATTGGGATGGGAGCCATATTAGGTACATTAAGATTTTGTAGAGGTTGTTGAAAAATTGTAATATTTGTGCTAGATTATTATTAAGTGGATACTGTTCCGTGTCTTAAATTTTAATTTACATGACGTTGGTAATTGAAAAAATTCATATGCGCTGAATATATTTCATTACCATTTAAAATTAATTTGTTTTATTATTAAAAAACAAGCTGTTTACTTGCAACTTTGACAGCGTAAAATAGTTTCATACGAACCTTGATTTCCTATACTTTCTTTGGGGGTCGATTTAAAAAAACTAGTCTTTGAGCGTAAGTCTTCAACTATATGTATGTCAAATCACACACACTGGTATCGAATTTATAATACTGAGACTGGATATGAAATAGTACAAAAAAATGAATGTTGGATCACAGAAATAGATAATAATGTTTATAACTTAATTATCATTAATCTGAGTGTTATTTAGCTGTTAACACATACATATCCGTAACAGATCGCATTTGTAAAAGTGAGATCCGACAAAATAGTGGGATTGAAAGAAAGTGTCGGTGTTAAAAGAATAAAAGGCTTACTCCGCTGGTGGTGGATGGATGTAGGTACCCGGGGAGAGATCTAGGTTGATATTCCACGATTAAATCGCTCTTGTGTTGTTCGAAGATGGTGTCCACAGTCTCCGAAACCGGCGTGCTTGTATGATAAGGGTAATGAATGTGGAGGTGGCTAGACGATCTGCAAGGATTGTGAGATTTGGCACTCGGTATTCTCTGTCTACCCCGTAAGGGACTTGACTTGAGATATGTATGTTATTGAAAAACGCACTTAAGCTAGCCTCTTCAGCATTGCTTGGAAAGTATAAGCCTATATTCTTTTAGCGAACCCAGCACCAACATCGAAATATGATTTTAAAAAAGTATCTTCACGTTCATATTCCTATAAGAAGTAGGCAGAGGCACATCCAGGGCACCCACGACTAGCGGAAGACACTAAGTCACACAATGTGATAGGTGACAAGCCCATCGCCAACCAATACATCCAATCCCGAACAACATTTTATTTGTTAGGAAATTGGAAAATCAACATTTTCTTTTGTTGCCCGACCCGGGAATCGAACCCGGGACCTCATGATGTCAAGTCCAACACCTGGACCGCTAGACCACTAAGCTAAGAAAAATCGTTTAAAATAGCAAAAGTAAAGACACGGCTATATGCTAATTAACATCAGGATTAAATAGCATTATCCACATCGGTTATCAAACTGCTGAATCACTTTAAAGTTAAACGAAGCAAGGAATAGATGTTCCGCAGTGGTTTGATCGGTTTATCTGAAGACGCCATTATCCGCGAACAGCTGTGCGATTTTCCGTCTCCTCGGATGATTAATTATGGTTCTAACATTTCTCATCTATGTAATCACAATAGATTTTATGGGTGATGTAATACAGTATTAATCACTACAATTATTCGATATTCGGGGGAGAAGGTTGTGTATTTTAATAACCAAAATACATCATCACTACGTAGTATAAAACAAGGTCGCTTCCTCTGTCCCTATGTCTCTTTGTATGCTTAAATCTTTTAAACTACCTTTATTAATAGATCAAGTGATCGAAGAGGAATGTTTACATGTACTAGTGGTAGGCCATTGGTCAAAACTCGACCATAATAAATTTTAATATCTTGTTGATAAGAACGACATCTTCATTTTTCAAGACCAACTACTTTGTTTCCAAACTTTTTAGTGCGCCATCAGTGATCTTTTCTCGTTATCATCAATATTTTTGTTTGTGTGTGTCAAATGCATGGTAGTGTGAGTAATGTTTTATTTATGGATTTAATGTAGTTTATTATCATTATTATTGAAAAATATTAGTGTTTTGCCCTTCTCCTACACATAAACTACAAGTGTGCCAAATTTTATGCTCTTCCGTTCAACGCAATTTTCGTAGAAAGGGGTCCAAAGTTTTGGCATCACGTATTGGTATATAGATAATTCATCCGACGTGACGAAACATGTTGCCATATTATGTGATTTTTCATCTCGTATCAAACAGTAAAATGACAACAGTAACGGTCATTATTTCCAAAAAAGTGTTAAGAGCCCAGAATGGTTTATGTATTTTAAAATCTGTTTTTGAATATTTCTCTACAGATAATCCTAAAAAATACTATACCAAAAAGTTATCTACTGGAACGATACTGAATTCTAAACCTGGATGGATTAGATACAAACCTCTTTTACTTAATGTGATGAGTTTTTTCGTCACCTCGGCTGGCTAATAATTATTAAGGCACATAATTTAGTTGGAAGCAGTTTTTATTTTTGTATTCTATATAGTTTAATGTTTAGTGTATTATATGAGTCACTATTAAAATATTATAGTCTAATATTCTGGGGATTAGTTTGCATAATTTTAACTGATTCTAAAGATGATAACGTTACACGATTAGTTGACCAATTTAGATGATTCCTTTTTTAAAAAGTTGGCCCTGATTCTATAAATTACCGTATAAATTTAGCCAAGGGCCGATTAGTATTTTTTTAAATATTTTTATTGTTGTATATTTTTGTGTACCAGTATGACTTTGTAATGATTTACCATTATGATTTTTAATGATTGCACTTTGTTTACTTAAATTAACTAGCTACTCCGGCAAATTTCGTTCATTTTGTACGGTAAAAATAAATGTTTTTCCTAGATTCCTCACAGTCGAACAAGATTTTCCTTTAACTTGTTTTGTTACAAGACTTTTTTAACTTACACTACAACGAAATATAGTTTGTATCTTATTATAACTAATGCTTTGTTTTGGACAGCAAAGATCCTTACCTTAAATCACCAATCAAATGTTCAAACATTTTAACATAATTGTAAATCTATGACATCATTACATACCTACTGATATTGCAACGTTAAATTAATAATATTAATCATAAGGGTATGTGTAACAGAATATTTGGGAGAGCAATTGGCATTCAAATCGCTAAACATCCTAAAAAAGTAACTTACTAATGATCCCTGGACAAATTATAAAAGTTTAGTCTAACATCAAAGTAAGCAAACTATTTGCTTGTGCAACGATACTAAGACACAAAAATACTAAAATTGATATCATAATACACTTAGTAACACCCAACTCTGAAACACCGGCATCTTGTTTACCATATAAATGTCTACTTTTGAAAATTGAATCCAAAACTCGCAGTTAGTAGGCAGCGTTAGGCGTAAACCCTTGACGAACAATGTGGTCAAAATAGTCATGCGTTGTTCAATTTGGAGTATGATTCCCGGGTTGGTAACATAATAATAATTAGTTTTTTTTTTCAATTTCTTAAAAAAAATGTTGCTCGGGATTGGATATGTGTCCGGTTGGCGACAGGTTTTCCACTTATCACATTGTGGGGCTTAGTGTCTTCGGCTAGTATTGGATGCCCTGGTTGTGCCTCTGCCTATCTATTCGGGAATATGGGCGTGAAGATAGTTTTTATGAATTATGATTAACGTTCCAAAATCCCGCTTAAATCTATTAACCTGACTACAATGGAGAAAATTTTACTACATGTTGCCCGCAGATATTTCCGCTTATTATATTTATATGGTTATCTACCTGTTCACGGTCTTTCCACGTGTTGTTTCGAATTCGCTAAGTAGAATAGACTATCTGCCTATGCAGTGTGCTAAACAACTCGTAAAAGGCGTACGTAGGTTAAATTGGTTATCACCAATAAGACCATTGCTGGTAGACAGCTGTGCAGCAACTTGCCCGGGTAGGTATCCACCTTTCTGTATTTTCCTGCTATAATAACGACTCTGTCATATTCTGGTCCGGTAGGGTAGCTGGTATACTTGCACAATAGGCTTTACATCCAAACCACAAGAAGGCGACTCACCTATAACTTCTATAATGCCTATAGGTCATGGCTGTCTCGAACCATTAGGAAATTCGTTAACTTATTCGCTGTCTTATAACATAAAAAAAATGGGGTGTCGAATGCATGTCTCATATGAAATGAAAATAGGAAAATAGTTGGGCAATTCTCTTCAAAGGCTCTCAGGACCAGCACAAATCTTCCTATCGGTTTACTCATACAAAGTTTCCAAAGAGGAACTTCAAATACATTAATATAATTAGTGAATGTATACAATATGTTTGTGGCGAATACTTGTTTCCAACAAAATAGAATTTCAGTCTACCCTCAGAACTCCGTTGCATCAATCGGTTTAGACAACGCGCTGACTGGTGGGATGCTGTCGTCAAACAATAAAATTTCACCCGAATTTGAACAGATGCGTCACTATTCGTTTTTTACCTAAAATGTTAGAGGCTCTCGTGATCATAAAAGACAACTGTTGCTTGTATACCTTAAATGTTACTAATGCTATTTATGCTCAAGAGTAAAGGTCACTTGTGCAAGTCTATTGACTACTGTACTCCCCAGCATGGAACATGATAATGGCAAGACATCTTACGGTGAATTTTAAGGTGGTGGAGGTATCAATTTAGACATTTGACAGTTGGCTCCATAGCAATCTACTGCCTAGTAGTGTTAAGTTCAATAAACTTTGTTTCTTACGTGCTTCTGTGGTGGTTGATTTCCTAAATATGTTATAAACAACCAACCTTTAGAATTAAGTTAGTGTTTATTCATTAAATTTTATGATGTGATGAAGTCGCTGGATTTGTCTAGCAATTTAGTTTGTTATTTTCTGTCAGCTAGTTGGAGTGTTAATGCACCAGATTTGTATGACGCCAATGCACATAAAGTTTTTGTTCTGGTTGTCTGGTGTCTGGTTTGAAATTCTAGCCTCTGTTTAACAACGCAGCTTTAATATATTTGATGTCTGTATGAAAAGTAGACATTTTACCAGAAAAATTGTGTGCTTGTTGGTCTTCGGGTATGTATGTGTATACAGTTTCTATTTTCATTAAGTTTATTTTACGGTTTGATCGTTTCCATGCTTTCAGACTTCTTAGATACTGGCAGCTTTTATTTTTTTTAGTACAAATTTTTATCAGTACGTATCCCTCAAGGCGTTCTCTAAATAGTTATTTCATTTTATTTGTAATAGTATGAAAACGGTAGCAGTTCAGGTTAGAAAGGCAGTGTCTGCGCTTTTGAAGGACAGTTTGTTTGCGATTTATTAGTAACTAACTAACTAACTTAGACAACTGTTGTCTAAGTTTGAAACTTTACTCGTATCGTAAATTGTCCTTCTTGAGCTCTTAACCC
>DVZK01001001.1:0-10358 GCA_018236665.1 Calephelis perditalis
TTTTTTATAAATATTAAAATATTTGCACACCAAAATATGGTAGAATATGTTGATATACTTAAATATTTTTGTAACATGTCATTACACACATGTTCCGCAAATAAATAATTTTCTTCCTTTCTTTCTTCTTTCTTTCTATACTTTTCTACAGAAATATGCAAAGCGAGGCTAAATCAACGCTTTGAAATTGAAAATAGCTTTCCAGCGTTCATTCACACTATTCACTAGTTCTTCTTTCTACGTCCGCGGTAGAAAAGTGGTGTACCTTCCACCACTATTAAAAGCACTGCCAAGAAATACAATTTTATTCGACTTTAGTCGACGAAAACTGTTTACTTGTTCTGGCTAGGTACATCTTCATCAACTATCTACCATTCCTTTTGGTTTTCTTCAAATGTAAGCTTCTATCTTTACAATCATCTGCCATAACTGTGACCAGTCTTTGTAGCTCAGATTGCGTGGAGCCTAAAAGTAAAGCATGATCTGCATAAAGCAGACAGTTCACCATTGGCAACACGTACGCATTCCCACATTCATTGATCTTAACCTTTGGAGGCATACGTCCAAATACAAATTAAAAACGCAGGCTGACAATACTGACCTGTTTGACACCAATGTTAATATCAAACCAATCCACCCCGCACCCGCACACATCCTTTACAATCTAAATAAGTAGGTATATGAACTGCACGGCACTCAGCAGTGATCCGCGGATCATCCGTCTATCCCTTAATCCGGCAAAATGTCCCAAAGCTCCTTATTATAACCCTATCAAACGCCTATTTTAAAAAACCCTATGGCCTAGAGTTCGATGTTTCTGAGGCTGCGGAGCGGAAACCGCCTTTAGCCTACCACAACTTTCTGCCACTTTAGATGCTAACCTGAACAAATGGAACAACGTTTTACGTAATGAATAACGTGTGACCAGAAGCGCACCTCAAAGAAAAAATAAAAAAAAACAAATTTTTACTATAAATGTTATTATATAATTGAAAACTTATAATACTATAAACTTAGTTTAATATAAGTTCAAAATAATTTTAACTGAAGAATGTTCTTTAAAGAAATGTGATATACCTACACTATATAAATACAAGAAGTCTCGTCTCTAGGTACATAATATTTTTTTTCTTTTATAGGACAATGTCGACGTACCTTTTTACATTTTTTCCAAAGGGCTAATATGTTGCTAATCTCGCGGTTTTTACAACTTCACCGGACTATACCGTTTTTACAATAAACTTTCCGAGCATGAAGACCTCGTTAAAACACATTCAAAAAAAGTGTATTTCAGAATAAAACGTGAACAAGAAAAGAAAAGAAATCGAAATAATTAAAACAAATAAAAGAGTTTTTACAGACACTCAATTAATTTGTGAACATTTTAATGGGTTTTTATAAATCAGACCAAATGTCCAGTCAGTCCAGACAGGCTAGCCCCGCTCTTAGGGTTGCCAACCATACTTTATAATAACGTATCTTACTTTATTTTTGGTAATTATACTTTATACTTTTGAATACAAATAAAGTATGTGAAAATACTTTATTTTCAACCTTTACTGTGGATGCGTAAAATTATGGATAAGTTGGGTACCTACTATTTAACGGCACTAAACAGATTATAAAAACGATTTATTATTACTGAACGAAATGTTAGATGTCATGTCCAACAGTCCAATGTGAATGTGACAGTGACAGATGACATATGTCATAGATGTCACACTATCGACGTCATTCGACGTAGTTGAAAATTGCCCGTTGTTTTCCTTCGATGTTGTTTTTGTTTGTTTAATCCACTATTATTAAAGTAAACAATTGCAATGACGAGTGATTCTGAAAATGATACACCACCAGTGACTCCTAAAAAAGCTAAAATTACCAAAGTCTTACAAAAGTATAAACCTGAGTGGGAAAAACAATACGACTGGCTAACAAGTGATCGTCAAAATAAAAATAACGCAAGATGTAATATCTGCGGCGTGAATTTTACAATCGGTTCAGCTGGCATTGGACAGGTATGTTTTGTTAATATGTCATATATTTTTAAAACTACGTTTCTTCTTTCGTACAGTTATTTACATTTTTAACCTACCTAACCTATTTCATTAGTTTTTTTTTATACATTTGAACGAAAAGTTATTACCTATATAAAATCTATAATTTGACATTGAAATTCAACTATTCACTTGTAAACAAATGAGTGGCCAGTTTGTTTGGTGGTGGTTTGGTTTGGTTGGTTGCTAACGCTTTTATATTGAAAAGTTTTTAAAACAGTAAAAACGATTTAGGTTGCGAAACGATTTGGTTGAAATTTAGGTTGCATTAACAATTTTGGTTTATTAATTTTTAATCCAGTGTATGAATAATCAATAAATTTTCTTGCTTACAATTTTAAGCAGGGTATGGGAACTTGGGAAGCTATTTTATTTAATTGGGTATTTATTTTTAAATATTAAAATATTAAAAGATAACATTTTTCATCCTAATTGCCTGAATTAAAATGTTTATATTCTCATATAATTTACTTAAGTGTGTTTGGATAAAATTATTTTTTTTCTGATATTATTCTAAACATTTTCCACTGTATTAATAAATAGTTTAATAATCATTATTCAATTGAAGCATAATATTCATTATTTATGATTCAGTATTATTTTGAAAATGGTGATGGTTTGTATGGTGGTGGTAGTTTGTTTTTTTCTTTTTACAGATTAAACAACATCAAAAAACTCAAAAGCACATGATGAAAGCTGAAATGAAGAAAACATCTGGTGCATTACAAAATTTCCTTACACCAAATACTAATTGTCCAGGATCTAGTGATGATAACAATATTACAGCAGCGGAATTAACATTAACTTTTCACACTGTGAAACATAATTTATCTTATAATAGTATGGACTGCACAAATAAATTAAGCAAAATTTTATATGTTGATTCCAAAATAGCCAATAAAATACGCTTGGCAAGAACTAAAATGGAAGCTTTGGTAACAGAAGTATTAGGTCCATATTCTGTGGAAAGTGTCTTAGATGATTTAAATGATAATGTGTTTTTCTGTCTCCAGACAGATGCATCAAATAAAAAGAACATTAAATTATTTCCACTTGTAGTGCAATATTTTTCAATAGATAAAGGGATCCAAAATAAACTGTTAGATTTTTACGAAAATTCAAACGAATCTGCTGATGGCCTGTTAGAAGCTATTAAGAAGTCTATGGATTCTTACAAACTGTCATTCAATCAAGTGTCAGGTCTCAGTGCAGACAATTGCAACGCTAATTTTGGCATTCATCATTCATTGTATACAAATATTAAAAAAGAAGTACCAAATCTAATAAAAGGCAACTGTCATGCACACATTGTCCATAATACTGTGAAACATGCTATGGGCTACTTGATTTGTGACATAGAAAATATTGTTTTAAAAATATACAGTCACTTTTCAGTATCTGCTTGTAGAAGAGATGAATTAAAAAAATTCGTTTCTATGGTTGATGGCGAATTTCACGAAATTAAACGTCATATTGGCACTCGCTGGTTATCTTTACTTCCAGCCATTGACACCCTTTTACTTAATTGGGAACCAATATGTAATTATTTTATAAGTTTAAATGATAATTGTCCAATAATTATACAAGAATTATTAAAGCTGAGAGATCAACAAGGGGAAGTTGTTGAAATTTATCTACACTTTACAAGCCACATGCTGAATATTTTTAATAAAATAATAAAACGTTTGGAAGGAAATGAGGTAACTATATTGAATGTTTATAATATTATGGGTAATTTAAGAGATGAATTAGAACAAAGAAAAACTGATAAGTATTTTGGTTATGAATCAAAAATGAGATTACAAAAAATTGAAAAGTCATCAGCCGAAACATTCAATACAGTTACCAGTAATTTTTTACTTTTTATTGATAAGAGCTTAAATTATTTGACAAAATGGTTTGATTTTAGTGAAGAAAATTGGCTTTCAATACTTCCTAATATGTCTTTGAAAAATGAGATTAAATTTGAACATTTTGAAATGGTAATTACAAAGGCCAAATTACAAGACAGATTAAATATTAAAATGGACGATTTATATTCTGAGACAATAACACTTAAAGAAATTCAAAGAAAATTTACTAATAATGATAAAGAATTTTCAGAGAAAAGTACAGTTGACAAATGGCAATATATACTTAAAAATGCATCTGATAGCTTACCAAATATAAAAAAAATGATTTCTTATTTACTCTCTGTTCCCGCCACTTCAGCTTTCACTGAGAGAGTTTTTTCAGTAATGAATCTGAAGTGGCGAGAAGAGAGAAATAGAGCGTCAATAAATTTGATTAAAAACGAATTGTTTATTTATTTAAATTTAAATGATGATTGTAAAACGAGCTTTGAAACATTTAAAAATAACAAAAGATTGTTAGCAAGTGCTAAAAGCTCACAAAAATACGTTTTTAAACCAATAAAAACATAAAACTTGAAAAATACTTTTTTTTCTTCCAAATACTTTATTTTTTTCCTCTTCAAACGATTGTATACGTTTTTTTTTGTCAAAAAAGTTAGCAACCCTAATACCTGTCCACCTATCATCTTTAAAAAATATTTGTATCAAAATGCAAATTATTTACAAAAGTTACAAAAAATTAAATGCAATTATATTTGTCGTTAAATAAAAAATTGTCACTGCTTACCAAAAAAAAAAACGAAACACATCATAATGAAATATGTACTTGTTTATATAACACAAAAAGTAACCCATTTTTCTAAACTGAAAACGACCTCTACCTCTCATTTAATACAAAATTAGTTGTGTTATGTACCTATATGCATACTTCATAATTCATAACATTCGACTGAGAAATAATTGCTTATTTTCTTCTTATCTTTCAAAATACACATATTTCATTTCGAACATATTGTAGAAATTTATTTTAATTCTTAAAATTTTTATTTCTCATAAAATAAAAAAAAGTACCGATAAATTTATAAAGATGAAGAATTTGTTTATTTCTTTTTAAAATGCACTCTCTGGAAACACTTAATAAACTATATATTGAATATTTGAATCTCATTTCAATAAACTATCAACGACCGTACATTAGTTACAGTGTATTTGAAAGTATTTATCAATTGAAAGGAGATATTACAAATTTCTCCAGAGCTTAAGATAAAGAAACACAAATAACTTAATTTTGATAAAATCAGAAAATTATTTTAATCGATAAATAAATCTACTATACGATCTACTCGATCAATTATCTTGATAAATGTGGTCATGTTATAATAACAAAAATTAGAATTATTTATTTTGTATCCAATTAATAAAGTACTTATCGCGTAGCATGAGTAAGTCCCTACTACCTACATTCCTTTATTTTAGACTAGATGTTGCCCGCAACATCGGACACACGTACATTTAAATGTTCATCACACAAATGCCTTCCCCCGTCGTGAATCGAACCCGAGCCTCGCGGTGTGGTTAGGCACGAATGCTAGCCACTTGACCAAAGAACGGGCAAAAATAGATAGAGTGTTTCAAGTGCTATCTTTTTAAACTGTAACTGTAATAAGATGGGTTCAGTTATTTAACACTGCGTTAACTTCTAACACAGGAACATTTAAATTTAACCCCCGTGACGTGCAAGCTGCCCTTAACATGTAATACCACAAAATCAGACGTAGAACCCGCTAACGTGCCGCCACGGTTAGACAAATCGTGATGAAATTTGCTACACTATGTCCAGGAAATGATCATAAGGGAAGGGTATGTTCTTTTAAACCCAGGCTAAACAGTGGATAACAGCTTAGTACAAAACAAATGATATATCTTATCATAGCACTGCTAAATGATTAAATTAATAATCTCAGCATGAATTGGGTTAAAACGGAGAACAGCAAATTTGTAAACAATTATCGTCGGAAAATTCATTTCAAATAAATTCGACACACTATCTTTGAACCATTTTTAACGCGTTTTAAATATAAAAAATAGAAGGTAGGTATAACATTTCTTTATTACAGACTAGCTGTTTCAGCATAGTTTTCATACAAACTTTTCACTGTTATTATAGTCAATTAAAGATTGAAGGCTGGTTACCAGCGGCTGGTGATCGTGACTTGTTGCGCTCTTTGGGGGAGGCCTATGTCCAGCAGTGGATGTCCACCAGCTGATGATGATGATGATGACTTATGTCTCATAAGCAGTAGAAATATAAAAAAGAATATTGGTAATAAAATAAACTTTCTGAGATCTGGATTTTCAACTGTACTATATAAGAAAAGAAATAAAGAAAGAAACTTATAAGAATATAAGTTGGACTCTGCAACATTTTAAATTTTCAACAGACTCCGAAAAAAGTTTGGTAACGAAACATTTTCTCTCTAAATTACATGTAGAATTGTGTTTAGACTTTAATAAAACTTTTATCTGAACTACTTCTTGATAACAGACACAATAGTTCCGCTCGAAATCTCCAACTCGCCGGAGCTCGGCGTTGTGGAACTATTACTTACATGTTGATCGCAACTTCTAAACCACCTCTAAATCACAACTGTCATCTAACTCTCTTAAGCCGATGGAACTTTTATTCTTGTTTTTATCGAGATTGTCCAAAACTTTGTGTTCATTTTCCTGTATTATATTTGTAAAATAATTTAAAAAAAATATTTTCACGCCCATATCCCGAAGAGATAGGCAGAAGTACAACCAGGGAACCCACGACAAACCGAAGACTAGCCCCAAAACGTGATAGGTGGCAAGACTATCGCCAACCGGGCCCAATATATCCAATCCCAGGCAGCATTATTTTTTAATAGAAAATTGAAAACTCACACAGAGGCAATCCCAATTTTTATGAAATTTGTGTGAAAACTAGCTGACTGCCGGGCAGACGTTTTTGTGCTATTTTTTTTGCTGTGATTCACCCTCATTAATTTGGGGTATGAAAAATTGATATTGACCGATTCTCAGACTTACGATATGCTCACAAAATTTCATGAGAATCGGTCAAGTCGTTTTGGAGGAGTACGGTAACTAACATTGTGTCACGGGAATTTTATATATAAGACTAGCTGACCCGGCAGACGTTGTTCTGCTATTTTTTGAATGTGATTTTAGTAAAAAAGTGGGGGTGAGTCACCCTTATCACTTAGGGGTATAAAAATAGATGTTGGCCGATTCTCAGACCTACTGAATATGCTTACAAAATTTCATGAGAATCGGTCAAGCCGTTTGGGAGGAGTGTGGTAACTAATATTATAACACGAGATTTTATAAAAAGGATAATGAAAGATCCGAGCTCAAACATAGCTAGGCTACATTTGAAATTAAATGAAAACATCGTCAAACAAATTCTTTTTTCAAATCGGTTGAAATAGGTACCTTCGTGGTGCGGTCGATATTATGCAAAAGGTATTACTAACCTCAGAAGGTCGTATAACGATATCAGTATGAGTCATAGTTCGAATTGGAATAATTTGTGTTTAATATAACCAACATAATTTATATCGTTCGTATAAACATACACCGCTAATATTAGAAAGTGCTTTTGATGTTATTGTTAACCTTGGTCGACGACTTTGTAGTGAAGCCAAGTTTTTTATAGAAAAGTTTGATAGATTTTCTTTTTGTGTGTTCTTTCAGGCTATCCTTTGGTTATGATGTCATCCTATTAATGTTATAAATATGAAATTTTGTCTGTTTGTTTATTCCTCGCTTTCGCAAAAACTGCTCAACCGATTTTCATGAAATTTGGTACACACAAAGAAGGTAACTTGGATTAACACATGGAATAGTTTTCATCCCCAAACAATGTTCCTGTAGGACCACGCGGGCAACGCCGCGGGCAACAGCTGGTGTTATATATTTTATTAAGGGGCCATATACGCTAAATTACGTCAGCAGTATAATGTTTTTTTCATACAAAGCAAAAATGCATCTTGGTGACAAAAATACACAAGATTAACATGAATATGCTTTATAAGACTAGTGTTTCCAAAACACGTTTCATTTCACTTTGCTAGATAGAAAAAAATCGAAAAGTTAACCCTTTTTTGAAAGCAAAACCCCACTGTCTACTTAAATTATGAACATATCGACACCAGATTTAACTTAAACATAGATAAGTACTATACCTAAAAGGTAAGTGTTTTAGTTTTTATACTTTTTTCATATTACTTTTATAGTAGTCCTGGGCGTTTTTTACAGAAAGTTTTTTAACAAACACTTTTGTACTGTGAAACGAACGAACAGTTTTTCGTTTTTGACAAAACCAGTCCGTTACCAAACCAGTTGCGAACCCGCGTGTAGAACTGTAGAACTGAAGAACTGTAAAATTCGTCCGTCTTGTAACGAACGAACACATTGGCAACGACATTTCTCTCACGCTCACTCCTTTTACAAATATCGTTAGTATGAGTGAGACATTGTGCACTCTCTAATGTCATTAATTGAAAAAACAGTTTTAAGAGACAAACGTTGTATGAAATCTTAGTTCTATGAACACATAGTGTAAGAAACTGGTTCGTGTAACTACTTCATTCAGTTTCAGTTTCATTCACGAGTTTGTTTTAAAATAAATCTTGGCTAAATGACCATAAGGTCGATATTTATCTGACATATGGGCATATCAAAATAAACCGGTTTTTTTAGTAGAACCTCGTCTCGCCCGGACGATGTTCTGCTAAAGAAACAAATGTCATAGGTCATTCAAATTTTTATAATTTTTCCCCAGTCTTGGTCCAGGTTCCTTCGCAAAATAGACCATCTGCCTTCCTATCTAAGCTACCTTATCCTCCGAACCGGAACTGTGTCTTACACAAAGTATGTTAATGTACAATCTTTTTAAATAAAAGTAGGTACACTTTCATATTTAATTAAAATAAATATTATATTGCCAGCCAGTTGTTTTCTATTTAATTAACCATAGTGCCTACGTAGCAGTGTTCATTTTTTTTATTCGAAACCTCGTTTAAATTCCAGTTATTTAAATATCCATAATCTTATTGGCATTTGGCCGTCTCATTGTCCTAAGGCAGAAAACCTCACACTGAAAAGATCCGGCGGGATGCGAGTTGCCAACTGCTGACGTAAGGGGTTAGTGTAATGTATACGCCTGAGATAAAAAAGGAAAGTTTGCCCCGTATCCTTTTGAGTTCCCAACATTATTTTATTCACTGTTTCTTATAACGCAAAACAATCGGATAAGTGACTTTAGAGGAGTGAGTAAATATAAAACGTACAAGTTTCTTGTACTGCTGTAAAAGCAGTAAGTCTATTAAAACAAAATAACTTCTACTAGGTCTACTACTGTAATGATCTGGCATACATTTTCATTAAACGACTCTACAAAATATCGTCTCTTTGTTTTTTATAAGTTTTGTTGCAGTTTACACCGTCATTTATAAAAGTAAAGCACATTATATTATGTAGTAGAGTCAAAGACAGAACTCATGGAGCGATTTTTACCCGCGCCCGCGGCGGTCGCGTTTCTGTGATTTTATTTCAAAACTCTCGAGTCAAAGACAGAACTCATGGAGCGATTTTTATCCGCGCCCGCGGCGGTCGCGTAATACGGGTAATTTTTGCGACCCCGCAGCCGCTGCTGTTGAAGTTATCGCCCGCAAACTTGGCGGTTGCCGATGGCGCGGCCGACGGTTGCGGTTAAACCGAGCCGTGAATTCTTAGTCAATTCGCTTGTTCGTGTACACATAGTGTCTGAAGTTTGAGGGAAAATATAAAAATTATCTAGATCTAATTTTGAATAAAATGATATTATAGCTCATCAGTAGTATAGTCTATTTCATGCTAACTCAACTTTTGAGTTCCAGAATTCGCTATCCGCAATCAGTGACAAATAGAAACGATATTTAAGAATACCACTAAGTCTGTTTTGTTGAAGTGAAGCTTACTTACATAATAATGCACATATCTTTCATAAATTTATGCATTCTACTGAAAAATTATTTGGTACGGATTTGGAGGTTTTCAGAATTACACGACTTCACTTACCTCCAATTAGTTCAACTAGTATTTGTTTGTGCCTTGTGTTTCCTAATCAGGGTAACCAGGTACTCCAATCTTCGATTATCCCAGTTTTTATAGTTTAAACCCTAATTCTGTTCTACCAAATTTAAGCTCTCTGAGTTAAGGGGAAGTACTAATTCTATTTTGATAATCATGAGTGAGTGTCATAAATGCGAAACTTTGCTTTCGCTTTACTTTAGAACTAATTGACCTACAGACTTTAAATTTTGGATTTTAAGTATGTATGTGATTACAGCTTACTGGATGACGAAACTTTCTGCGTTCTAGTCGTATCCAGAGGTTCTCAAATAGGGACCTAAAAATGCAGCGA
>DVZK01001002.1:0-10357 GCA_018236665.1 Calephelis perditalis
TGACCACATAATGTCTAAAATGTTTCAAACTAAAGAAACAAGTTAGTATTTTGTGACTTACTTCTAACAATTTATATCAGTGTTGAATTAGAATAAGCCACTCTAATCTGCCAAAGAAATCAGTATCCGCTGTTGTATTGTAGTTTAAATGAAAAGGATATTAGGTAAACGTATTTACATTAACTTCCGATATATGGACTTTATGCGATCGGACACATTTCTAACCATTTAAACAATTATTTACAATTATCATTACCGTTGACCAACAATATTAGTGATTCTATTTTGATTTTAATCAGCCGCGACAAATGACAGATCACTTATAAAAATCTTAACTTTAACTTCATCTATTATAATTACCATCCACGAAAAATACATAGTTAATTTTAAAAATAAAAAAGTATAATTACCAATTTACGGTAAAAAATTCAATATACTTTTCTCTCTTATAATCTGGAAAACTAAATCTTATTTGTTGATATGCAACCTATGTCTGACAATATTGTGTATATACAAAATAATTCCAACTTTATAAAATAGGTACACTATACATATATTATTTTACATAATTTACATATTACCCTTTTTGATGTTACTTAAGGATTTTTGAAAATAGGTACTTTACTAAACTGTACATTGCAATAATGTTATTGCACAAAAAACTAAACAATAACTTTGGCTTACCATTAAAACACCATTCGATGCCCCATAAACAAAAACCCATTACATTGAATTATAAAATTGCCTATAATGCTTTTGTTAACACTGTTAATGAACATTAACAAAAAAATCCATTGATTTATACTTTTAAAAATTATTGATGGACTATTAATATAACAATCAATAAATGTGGCAGCTAATAAGAAGCTTTTTCTCATTTAATTAGTGTAAATGGCACATAGGACAATATATTGGGACATACAAGAAGATTTACTCACAATAAATAGCGAGGTTATAAACACATTTTTTATTGATATAGCGGTCCCCTTAATGTTTTTTCTTGAATATATATATTTTATTTCTTTTCCACAAAACATAACTGAAGTAATATAAAATAGAGAAAAATATTAACTAAGTATATGTTATGATGTAGTGAAAAATATATCAAAAGACATCATTGATATTTTTGTATGATTTGATAGGAATCTCTCCAAGAACAGACAAATGTGCAATTGCTGTTTAAAAGCGGCTTGTTCGGCACATTTATTAATTCATATGTAACTTGCAATAGCTGATATTTGTATACAATTGCTAACTCGTATCATGTTACAATCAAAACCATACAATTACTACAGTCATTTTGTTATGAGACATATATACATTTTAATCACTGATTGCTATTTTTTATTTAGTAGGGGGACACGCCAAGTGTAAGATTGTTCTCATGCATTACTTATTTTATGATTTCTTGTATCATGTGTGTCATCAAACGTTAAGTATATAAGTTGTTAATAAAGTTTTAATTTTTGACAACAAATATTTGTCAACATATCGAAAAGTTTCATGGCAAATTATATTCTACTTTGTAACACCAATTTTGGGGAACAATTTGTTTTTCCCAATAGATTGATTAGTATTAATGACTATGTAGCGCAGTTCATATAATATTAAGCAAGAAATTAGCGTGGTAACGGGCATTGCGCGAAATTATATACCGAGACAACATACTCTAAACAATATGTAGGTATATGTGTATACCTAATATCAAAATTATTATCATATTTCCATTCTCTAAATAAACATGACCAACTTATTTAAAAACAAATAACACATTATCTTAAAAACAAAGAGTCCAACAATTTAAAGTATTAATTCTAACAATGGATAAAATAATTGACTGCCACATTTAGAAAGACCAGCTTTTCTTTGACCTTCTCCAACTGTAAAATTCACATTACTGACACGGTAGTAAAATATGATATTTTTACAGTACCTGCAAATTTTTAATAATATTAAAATTATAAAAATAATCATTGTCATATAGACTCGTCACATTTTTCCCAGTTGGTCTAATGTGCCATTACAGGCACAGCGGCCAGGACACAAGGAGATATTATTTACTGGTGATACAGTACTTCAAAGTTTCCGACTTCGTGTGACTTAGGGCTCTAACCGGCAGGGCAGTGGCACACCTGGTTAGCCGGCTGGACCTCATTCTGTTTTTTGCTGGCAGTAAAGTTCTTTTAGAGTTTTGAGTTCTTCTATAAGGGCTTTATTTTGATTTTCCAACACGGCGACCCTATTTTCGAGACACTTTATATATTCTTTCTTCTTGCGTCGACATTCGCGGGCAGCTTCTCTATTTTTTAGGAGTCTCAATTCGCGTTTCCGCGTTTGATCTTCTAAAATTGGGCCTGAAAAAAATAGTACGATTTGCTCGTTTTCTCCACAAAGTATGGCATTTATTAAAGTTTATAAAAAGATTTATCTTTCAAAGATGGCGATACTCACCCGGGACATAAAACTGGCCGTCGTTGGTCGCGTACTGCACTATAGCACCTCCCCCGGCTGTGCCCGAGACTGCTAACGTTTGCAGGCCGCTATCTGTTTGAAGTGCGCCGGCTGGAATCACTAAATACACAATTCAACATTAGTTTTTCAAATCATATCAACCCTACAAAAGAAAAAGAACTGTGATTGGTTTCTAACAATCCTTCTCGAAACAAATTATTATTATACTATGGCGTGGTTAAAATGTGGAAACTGTCTTGGCGTGATCGCATCGTTTCGTTTTCGCAACGTTTTCCAAAAAGCTAGAACATTCAAGACTTCAAGCGATGTCGTGCAAACGTTGAGCAATGACCGAAACGACTGAAAAGGAATGTCAAAGGTCGGTGAGAATTTCTTTTCTTTTTCAAGCATCTGGCATAAGTTTATCAAGCCCATCCAGGGCCTAGATTATAATGAATGCAATAAAAAGTTTGTAAGTACTTAAAAACCAAAGTTTTAAAAGACGCGATCCAACGTTATTAAACTTGTAATAAGTTTGACGTGTCTGTGTATGTGTGTGTATATTTGTATTTGACTGTGGAATCTAATATTTTTGATGGACCGATTTCTATACTGGTTTTTATGTTTGAAAGCTGACGTGAATGAAATGTTTTGACGTTACAAATAGGTTTTCCGGGGTAGGTACTTGATTTTTTTTCATTTTATTATATTTAAAAAGATGAAAGGAGAAGAATTTTATAAAATGTTTAAAAAGATAATTTGTTGTTCAGTTTCAGAACGCGATATAAGCGTTATTGTATTGCGTTTATTAAATTATATCTAAAAAATAAATTAAAAAAAATAAAAAATAAATTCTATGATAACTGTTGTCTGCGATTCTAAATAAATATCACATTTCATTCCGTTGTCCATATGTTACAAATAAGTTTATTACGCCTGTCCTCTCCTACCTTTTTTATAGCTATTTTATATTGTTTTGTACTTCGTAATGCATAAAAAGGCTAAATAAAGAAAAGAAGACAGGAAAGGAAGTAATAAAAAATATAATCAAATATATATAATCTTTTACTTTTTTTAATCAAAATGAAATACTTATAAAATTATTAATGTGTGTATTATAAATATTAAACACATGGGAAACACGACGGACGATATTATTCGTTCAAGTAACGTGGCCGTCAAGGCGATTGCAGGCAAAAGTCAGAACGAACGTTCGTTTTGTTTCCGAAATGAAAAAAAATTAACAATTTCATTAATTTGCCATCGTTTCAAAACGATAGCGTTCATTCTACTTACTTGTGTATGTGTGTGTGTGCGTGAGCGCGCGCGCGCGCGCGCGTGTGTGTGTGTTCACGTGTGTGTGTGTGTGTGTGTGCGTGCGTGTGTGCGTGTGTGTGCGTGCGTGTGTATGTGTACGCGTGGAAGTGTGAGCGACCGCCATAATATGGAAGCGTATCTCAATCTTATTTCGATTTGGAAACCAGTCAGCTTTATTAAAAACTAGTTGTTGTGGTTAATGGTCCAAAGGGAACATCTGTTTGGGATAAAAACCATCAAACTTCGTGAAAATCGGTTAAGCCGCTTTTGCGTGAAGGAGCAACAAACATACAAACTTTTGCATTTATAATATTAATAGGATGAAGCTCGGTATCTTTCCGGTAACGACGAAGCACTTTCCGTTTTAGGTGTTTCTTTCTATTTTGGTTCTTAATTTACAGTGAAATCAACGTTGCCAACAGCTACGACAACGTGAATAAAAATATGCAAGAACTTTTGTAAGAGTTATTTTAAGGCAGAAATTGTTTGCGAAGTGTTACACAAGAAAATTAATTTGGTAACGGTTTAAGAACACGAAATGTATTTTTTCAAATGAAATGGTTGTTGTTACATAATATATACAATAACTCTTTATTGTGCACCAAATACAGATAAATTACAAATAATTTAAAAAATCCTAAACTATATGGTACACAAAGGCGCCCTTATCTCCAAGTCAGCGGTCCCTTTCAGGCAACACCAGAGTACGGAACAATATTTAGCGCGATACTGTGCAAAGATGGTCTTAAAAATATAAAATACATCAACACTAGATCAAATAAATCATCCTAAAAGAAGAAACTAGTTTAATTATAGTTATTTATACTAGTATTTAGAACAAACCAAAAAATACCTTCGAAAATATAAATATTTGGAGCTCTGATTGCCATTGGTTTTTTCCTTGTATCACAACATATTCTCAAACGTGGCAAAAGTTTTGACTCCATCGATATTAAAGATGCTTGCAGCTTTTTTTTTCAGAATTATTGAATTTCGTGTACTATAGAGTAAAATTGGTCATTTTGCAAATTGATAGAGACTAGTGTTTCGTATGTTTTCTCCTTAAGAGGTAAAGGCTTAAATGGTAATGTATTTTAAAGTTATTACCAAATCATAATATTTAGTTTTATAAACATTGATTAAGAAAAGTCCGCAAAAATGCTTCACTTGTTTACAAACTTACTCGCATCTAGTACGAGTCATGACGTCACCATCCTGCGAATACGACTGCGGTCGGTGGGAACCAGGTTTATACTTTCGCTTTTAAGGAAATCCAATAAATCGTATTTATTTATTTAAGACTACCAATCAGAATACGGAGGAACTCCATCAATTGAACAATTCAGACTCAAATAATATCGAATTGCTTTAAAAATTGAATAAATAAAATCGCAAGTTTGGCTGGAATGCACTGGCGAAACCTGCGATATCTTTTTTCTTTAAATATATTTCTATACGAGTTTTTCGCTCGACATCTATTCATATCCACAAAAATGAATCCCCATTTCGCATGGTCATCGCATCACGCTTCATCATGAACGGATGGATCAATTTTGCAATTTTTTTTTGTGTTACCTATTGGTTATTGTCAGTAAAGAATCATATGAAGAGAAAAACCGGGAAAATTGCCGGGAAAGTAGGAAAAATAATACTTTAATTTTTCCATATCTAAACTGTTGGTAATTTCAAGCGGTACGAAGTATACTGAGTCGGCTAGTGTTATAAAAGTCTGTTACCTATATATTTATATACGATATGTTTAGTATCGATCTGTCGAAATCCATTGTCGAAAGTTAAGAAAAAAAGGACATGGATAAGAACGACAAAACATGATATTTCTATAAAACTTATTAAAGAATATAACATTATCATTTGGCTTTCTTAGCAATCGTTTTTTTCTGCTTTAGCACCCTGCTTTTAACACCTAACTAGGTACCTACATTATAAAGTATGTACTAGCTGTCGCCCGCCGCTTCAACCATGTTTTATTTATTTTACTTTACAGAAATCCGTTAATAGATCAGAATAAAATCAAACTTTTATCTATCTCCATATCGCGCAGTACCAATGTGACAAATACGCCGCAAAAGTAAGTTCACCTTCAAAACAAGAACACGATAACGGCTAGCACAGAAGTTGTCGCGCTAATAAAACTAAGTGCACTATTATTTATTATTAATCATTGCAGCACTACATCACCTAGTCTGACTGATTACATTAGTGAAATAGCCCAGTAATCTAAATTACCTAATCATTTAACTGGCGGACGATGGGGTCGTCACGTATCTACGTTAGTCTTATGTTTATGAAACTGATGTTTATTTTAAAATATTATACAAGATTTGTGCTACAATTTTAAACAACAGTTGTTAGCACGGAGCGAAAATGAATAAGCTCATAGTTTATAGCATACATCATATTGTAATGTATAGCGTGCCATGTTAAATACATAACTAACTCCGGCATGACGTCATCGCTATTGCTTGAACACGATTACGTCATTTACTTATTGTATCTACGGTGATGTCACATAAACGGGGTTTGATTTAGTCCAGATTTAAAAATTAAAATATATTTTCATTGGTAGTCCTTACCAAGTAGCTTGAATTATCCAACAGAAAACTACTTCTGAGTTAAAAAGTGAATTACGTATTGCCAATGTAACAGTCTCGTTGGCCTAAACTCTAAAGGTTAGCGTACGATCCTAGCAAGCACAGGTTCGATCTTCGAATGAAGCAGATATTCGTAAGATTAACACTTCTTTGTACTATAAGACAAAAAAAATATCTTTGACTTAATGAAACACAGGTATATAATATTAATTAAGACCAATTCGTGTCATATGTTCAGAAATTTGTTTTATGTTATTAAAATAACACAGAAAGAAAACAATGCTAGAAATAGCCTATGTGATATTTCAGACTTTAACACAGGGTAAAGAAACTAATACCTACACCTATACCTATATAGGTAGGTACATTGACCAGTTCTACTCTACATTGATTCTGGAATTATTAATTTATTTTAAAACGTTTATTTTCATTCCAAAAATCCCTATCCCAAAATCCCGATCACAAAAACATGGGCTAACTAAACTTGTATGTTGATATTTTAATACATATTTTAAACTGTACTCGGATTCTAGTCACAATATCTTTAAAAAAAAAGGGTAATAAAAGTATGAACACGAGACAAATACGAGCAACATATCAGATGTTTGTGTATTTGTCGTTAGGGTAAATCAACAAGATTCAGCCCTGATTCTAGATCAGGTTTAGTTGCCTCTTCTAAGCTCTTATCAACCAACATTAGGTATATTAATTATTTATCATAATCTTAATGATAATCATAAAAAAAAACTTTCCTTATTTGAACTGAAAAGTTTGTATAAATAGCTTATTTATAAGTTATAACAATTTTTTGTAAAAATAAATACATTTTTGTAAAAATATTTTACCCCATATCAAAACAGATATAACCGTTTACCTCTCAGAATAATAGATCTATAACACGTACCTGTAACGCAGCAGCTATACTTATTAACGGTTTTATTAAAAAATATGCATTCTTTGATTACGATTTAAGAGCAATCTCAACATAGAATCTAACATTGTAAGATATTGCATCTAATGACAGAGGAGAGATGTCTCGTCTGAAATCTTGTTTGATTTTATTCTAAGAAGAAGTTATCTTTCTTTTGACGACAACCGAAGTGTTAGTACAAAATTATTAAAATGGTTATCAAAAATCATAAAGGTATTTTAAATTATAGCAACGTAGGTAGTAGGATGTTAATCATTCTAGAATAAGGATATATCATCAGTGACACAAATGGAACCAAACCTCATGAATGAATAGAAGGAAGTGTTGATGGTTTATCGTGAAAAAGAGCATTACGGAAAGTGAATGAAAATGAATCAAACAGGTTAGTGACAAATGTTGCACACAGAAACAAAAACGTGTCAGCTGCAGCACATTAAACTGACCTGGTGCAAATGATAAAGATGACAGCGACACTTCATTCTCAGATCCAGGTTTAGTTCCCATGCGATTTTCTGTAATTACGATTGTTTAATTTATAGACAACAGGGGATAATGTCTTTGACAAATAGTAATAGGGCCAAGTTCGAACAAAAGGTAACTTTACTTAGGATAAGACAGAATGGACACATAACTGAGTATGTTCCCGATCCGGTCGACGATAATGTTTTTCTATAATATAACCTAACCATATTGTTACATGCTTTTTTTTAACGCAATTGCATTTTTATTTTAATACATACATTGAATGTCCCGGATATTTTAATGTCAATATCCAATATTAACATTATAAATAAAAGAGAATAATAACTTTTTACTACGTAAACGGCATACACATATACCGACGTCCTGCCACTTTGATATCCTAGCATTTTTTTAAATCGTCAATCGCAAAAGATAAATACGTAATGTTAGAGTGCGTTTATATTTGTGATTACAACGGCACGATTTACAAGCGGCAGTTCAGTATCCCTTTCGTTAGTGAAGGAATTAGCGTACACACTACACACCCAGCATCATCCAGTTTCAGGTTCGATTTGTGACTGGGATCCACACTTGAATGATGAACATAAAATATAAATTTTTCTGGGCCCGAATGTTTATACAATCATTTTGTTCTGTATATTTTTGTATTCAGATCGTTTACTATTTTGCTTATTTTGGTATTATAGTGTGTTTGATTCGTCTAGAAAAAAATCCAAGTATTCATTCCAAGGACGATACAATATTATATATTTTATTTGAAATAATTTACTAAATGATCCTAAAATTAAAATAATATAAATAATAATAGTAACCCCTGACAAAACATATAAGTAATGTCGCTAAGAAGTCAGAACCATCTCGATCACGTCAGTTTTTAAACCAAAAATCCGCATCGAAATCGGCCAATCGTTCAAAAGTTAGTATATCACAAAGTACACACAGACACGTCAAACGTGTAATACCTCTCTTTTACATAGCAGTTTAAAAATACAATGTCTAATTATTAGTCATTATATTTTTAAAGTATTATAACTTATCACTATAACAGACGCTAATGTAATTACTTCAAAATTTGCACTCAAATCTAGTTTTGTTTTTAAGCATCATACGGTTGTAATAACGCCCCAATCACGCCTTCCAGAATAACGTCCTTTTGGTGGACATTTATTTGAAACATATCAAAATTTGGATTAAATCTACGTTTCACACAGATTCAAACCAAAGTTTCAATCCAGGTGGAATCCCTATTAGTATAATTTAATTTTACTTTGACTCTATTTGATACATATTTGACTATAACTATTTGATAGTTCATATAAAATATATCAATTTTAAGTATTTTATCAAAGCTAAGGAATATGTCATATACTACTTAGCAACATTTTATTTAAACAATGGGTTTAACAGCCTATTTTCAGTTTCGGGTTATTTGGGAACGTACCGCTAGTTACGGATTATTGTTTAGCGTTTCCGTAGCATGAAGATATTGCGCTTTTGTTATTAATAAAGTAAGTACTCGTTTGTCTTCTCGATGGAAATAAATAAAGTCAATGATTTTGATGTTACATTGCAAACCTTAATTTGAGTTAAATTAATCTTCAAACCGGAAAACAAGTGACTAAAACTAACTAAAATTCAAGAAGGTGGTGCCGATTTGAGCCAGTTGCTGCAAGAATCCGAGTGTAATAGATCAAGTACAGCAAGAAAACGAAATTTATGTAATTAGTGACGGGATCGAAAGATTTTCCCGCAGTTAATGGTATCCTTTAAACTAAACATAGGCTAAATGTTGACCCTGGCTAGTAGCTTATAACTTCTACATCGTACAATTTGCACCAAATATACGTCGATTGAAGTAACTATACAACGAAAAGAGCTCAGGATTTTAGTTCGAGAAGAGAGCTCAGGATTTTAGTGCGTTCGAGCATTGCAGGTTAAAAACATAAAAGCAGGATGAATATAGCAGATAAACCTGGCTGTAGATTTAGCCTAGAATCAGAGAAAATGGCAGTACACATACTTTGTGATTGCCCAGCACTTAACCAAAGAGAAAATAGACTTCTGGATGGGCACAAAATAACTCCTCAGGATATCAAGCTGATAAATTTCATGCACTCCCTGAACAATTCCTAGAGGCTGTAGACCTTACAGAAATTAAATTTAATAAATAAAAAGCGTGATCATAACATATTTATCTAGATCCAGTGATCCTCGGGGATATTTGATACTCTTTAATACTATTAATAAAGCTAGTACTACACAATATTTGCTAAAAATCCGTTCATAAGTGTGAGAAAAAATGAACAAACATACAGACAAACCGACAATTTTGATAACCCCGTTTTCGGTTATGTATCCTATATACGATAATTAGCAATAATCGTTTAAAAAAAATCATAAGAGTAAAGTGCCTCCACACCCATATCCTCGAAGAAATAGGCAGAGGCACAACCAGGGCACCCACGACTAGCCGAAGACACTACGTTTCACAATGTAATGGGTGGCAAGCCTATCGCCAACTGGGCACATGTACAATCCCGGGCAATGTTATTTTTGTTAGAAA